>VDFB02043254.1:0-90119 GCA_007258455.2 Sequoia sempervirens
AGATGGTGGAAGATGGAAATGTGAAGTTAGAGAAGGTTGACACCTTGATGAATGTTGCAGATGCATTGACAAAACCAATGAGCATAAAAAAGTTCAGATCGTGTTCAGAGTTTATGGGCCTCACGGCCTCTAGCAGTTAAATCTTGTTACTTTCATTGGCTCTTCAAAGGTGTTCAACAAGTGGGAGAATGTTAGGAAAAGAATGTGTCTCAACCTTTGATTTTTTCGTGGATTTGATTTTTCTAAAATATTAAATGTTGTTGATTTTCTCACTTTTTCTTTGTGAGTTACAACTTGCAATTTCTATTTGATTGAGGAGTCAAGTTGGAAAGTTATTTTTTACAAGTGGAGTTGTGCATAAAATATTTTTTCTATTTCCGTGTTGAGATTACATGGAATGTGATTTTTCAAAGAGCGGTTACTTTGGAAAGTGTGGGTTTTGCAGATAGGCATGTGGTGACAATTGGAAACTTACCGTTATGTGTCTATAGTATTTTTGGCGCTTTCCATCTTGCATGTTCAGCATTTGGCAGTTGTTTTAGAAATGTTTATTTTATACATTGTAAACTCTTATATATTCAACGCTTGTGTATTTTGGAGTAGTATGAAATTGTGTTGAGATACCGTTATGCTGTCGGATTTACTCTAGAATTGTAACACATATAAACTCATGTAGAAGCTTGTACTACAAGTGTATTGTAACAGTTGTTTATAGATAGTACATTGTTTAGGCTTTTGGAGTGTGGGGTTTTTTTCCCGAAAGGGTTTTCCACACATATATTTGGTGTTATGTGTTTTATTGTATCTTTGATATTGTTTTATCTTTATCTATAATGTGCATCTTCTTTATTGTAATTGTTTAAGGGTTTGAAACTGTAGAAATTTGCACATTCTCTCCTTTGATAGATTAGTGTTGGAAGCTTTTCCGCGTATCTAGCTTCCTTTCAAATACAACTTTATTAGTAGATCCAAATAAATATTTAATGTGGCTAAACACATCTCCAAAGATTTAAGGTAAATAAATATTTATTTTACATAATTAAATACTTATTTTCTTACGCAAGGTGTACAACACCCTTTTTCCTAACATATGTTGTCATTGGATCTTCAATTCAAGCCACAAAGCTAGTCCAACTCTTGGTTTGACCTAGGAGAGCATGACCCTACTGAGTTGGTAGATTCCTTAAAGGTGTTAATAAATACTATCATCTTACAAGAACCTCAAACACCAAAGATTATAATGAATAAGGGTCAACAGATTTTAGTTGAATTGACTAAATTTGTGTGTCAAAGATAAATCCCACAATGAGTTAGCTTGAACCCAAGACACTCAGGATTGAACTAGAAAGTTTTTTATGTATCTATTCAAACTTCAAAGCAATTAGTATAATCCGATCATTAATTTTAAGAAGTGACATTAATTTTATGCATCATTAATAATCATTCTCCATCATAATTTTAAAACTTTCTATCCTCTCATTTAAATTTTTAATATTTATTATAAATTAACATCTACCTATAGTTTATCTAAATTAATTTATAATTTTTTATTTAATTATCTAAAAACAACTTCATTAGTAAGAGAGCATCTTAAATTCTATAATATGTACGGAAAAGAGTATTGTTATAAAAAATCATAGTAGTTTTCATATTTTATACTTAAAGAAAAACATTCTCTTTAGCTAAAGAGTGTTCATGAAAAAGTTTTAGTTTTTAGAGTTTATACTTTTAAAATATCTATTTAAATAATATTATTGGTACAAAAAGTATACTTCGTAAAAAAACTTCAATAGTTTTTGATAATGTATGCTTTTTTCAAAAAAAACTAATGCTTGTCGAAGAGCTTCAGTAGATTTTCATAGTCTGTGCTTAACTTTTCTAGCTTTAATCAGTGAATGAAGTGCTTCTGCTATTTGGATGGTCTACTTCATTGACTGCACTCAACAGATTCTGGACAGATGTATGATCCTCTAAATTGCCATATGCCCTGCCATACACAATCTTTTCAAGCGTGCTCTCCACCTCTCTCATTGTTGGTCTATCCCCTGGATATTGCCTTGTGCATTGCAGTCCCAATCCAATAAAACTACGCAGACAACTGCCATGCTCAGTGAATTCAAACTCTGCACTACTATGAAATTCATCAACAAATAACTCTCTGTCCACCACTCCCTCCACTGCGGCAGTGAATGCTCTTCTCACCCAGCTGGGCAAAGTGCTATCTCCAGAAAACATACCATCAGTAGGCCTCTTTTTAGTCACCATTTCAAGGATGAGAATCCCGAAGCTGTAAACATCTCCCTCGCTACTCACTTGTCCCCCCATTCCATACTCTGTAACATTTAAGAAGTGATTTCATTCTTGAGAACATAACTAATATATAAAATTAAAAAGAAAAGACGAACACAGAGATTCGAAACAATGATGGGCTTGGGTGTTTACCTGGAGCAAAGTAGCCTACTGTTCCCTTCAGTCTGGACGTGCTACTACTTTCAGAAACAGGGGACGTCAATAGACGAGAAATTCCAAAATCAGCTACATGGGCTGTCATGGTTTCGTCCATTAACACATTTGAAGGCTTCAAGTCGCAGTGCAGAACGGGGGTAGAACAATCATGGTGTAAATATGCGATCCCATGTGCTACATCAAGTGCAATGTTCAATCTCGTCTTCAGACTCAAGCTACACCGTGTTTCATCCTTGTGCAGGTGTTGTTCCAGACTACCATTTGACATATATTCCAGTACCAGAGCTCTGAAATCTACAGTTGAGCAAGAGGACAAGACTTTCACAAGATTGCGGTGCCTGATTTTGCTCAGTATTCTGCATTCTCTGACGAAATTGTTGTATGAATTTTGAGGGTCCTGGTCAAAGACCTTTACAGCTGCCAATGTGTTATCATACAAGAGCGCTTTGTAAACCGACCCGAAGCTACCCTCGCCTAACAAATTGGAAGTACTAAACCCTTGGGTTGCTCTGTGAAGTTCCTGGCTCGAAATTTGCATGAAATCTCGTCCCAACAAACTATCCATAGCTGGTGCTATTTTTATTCTTCTGTAGAAAAAGTAAACGGCACCCAATATGCAACACAAAGCTAAAAATGTGCCAATTGAAGCAACCAAGACAATGTTTCTGTTTAACCCGTTATGGTTTTTGGCAAAGTTAGTGCAATTTGGTAAATTCAACCAGCCTGAGGCTGCACACAATCCCGGGTTTCTCAAAAATGATGTTGCGCTTAGGTTTCTGAAAGCTCCTTGATTTGGGACTGATCCGCTCAAGTTGTTGTGGGAGAAATTTAAATGCCGGAGCATTGTGAGATTTGCAATAGAGCTTGGGACAGGCCCAGAGAACTCATTGAAAGACAAATCAATGCTTTCAAGGCTCTTAAGCAGCCCTATTGATATTGGCACTATTCCCTCCAATTTGTTTTTGGCAAGATTCAGATATTGCAATTCCACGCAGCTGCCAATATCGCCAGGAATTGGTCCAGAGAGTTTATTGCCAGAGATATCTATGGCCTGAATATGTTGCATTCCTCCCAGAGAAGGCAATTTCCCTGTCAATGAGTTGTATGAAAAATTGAGATAAAACACCAGTGAACGGAGGCTTGAGATCTCCATAGGGATATTTCCTGTGAGGTTGTTGTATGAGAGGTCAATCATCTCCAGGCGGAAACATTGCCCAATGGCATCCGGTATCCTTCCTGTCAGCTCGTTATGACTGAGGTTAAGTCCCCTCAGCTGTTGCAGACTTCCCAAATGTGAAGGAATATCTCCAGAGATTTGATTTAGCTGAAGCCATAGATATCCCAGGTTTACCAGCATGCTAAACTCTGGTGGAATGTTGCCTTGGAATTTGTTAGATCTCAAGTCCAACAATTGTAGATTTTTCAGACGGCCTAATGCACTCGGAACTTTCCCAATAAATCTGTTATTATTAAGACGGAGATCGAACAAACCTGTAAGGTTTCCAATCTCTTCTGGTATATTGCCTATGATATTATTTCTACTCAAGAGAAGGTTTGGTAGCCTGGGAGAGAGGTTTCCTATGCCCTTTGACAAAGTCCCATTGAAATTGTTCCGTGATAGATCAAGGAATTCGAGGATGGAGCAGTTGGAGAGTACATTTAATATACAATGTATTGTAGCACAATGTCCGCTTGTCAAGCTATTACCCCCAAGATTCAGAATTTTTAGAGCAGTTAACATTCCCAATTCTTGAGGCACCGGGCCACTTAACAGATTAACAGGGAGGCTAAGAACACTGAGCTGAGAACAACTTCCTAGAGACTTTGGGATCCCCCTAGTGAATTGATTAAGTCCTGCAGTAATTTGTTGTAAGTTAGTAAGCTTGGGGCCAATATCTGAGCGAATGGATCCTACAAAACTTTCTTGTCAGTCCAATCACTTGCAGTTGAGTACAGTTTAAGAGAAAAGGGAAAATATTTCCCTTGAAGTGGTTTACGTCAAGCCCAAGTTTTTGTAAGCGAGTCAGCATCCCCAATTCTTGGGGTATTGCTCCGATCAAATTGTTATTTTGCACTGAAAAAAGAAAAAGCGCGGAACAATTTCCTAGAGATTTTGGGACGCCGCCGCTGAACTGATTCATCGCCAAATCCATTTGTTGCAATTTGGGTAGCTTAAAGCCTATAAACTCTGGAATTGTACCTTCAAATTTGTTGTGCCATAGCGCCAATATATGCAATTCAGAACAGTTCATGAGAAAATAAATTGGTCCTCCAAAGCTATTATCAGCTAACCACAGTTGTTGTAGTAGGGTAAGTGAACCCAATTCTGCTGGAATGGTACCATACAATTGATTGGCAGATAAATACAACGCCTCCAGAGATGAACAGTTTGCCAGGGCCGTGGGAATACTACCCGTAAGACTATTGCCATCAAAGACAATCACCCTCAATCTCCATAATTTGCCAATCTCCATGGAAATGCTACCGTTGAGTTTGTTGGAGTCCAAAAACAGATATTGTAATCTAGTCAATCTTGTTAATATCTCAGATGAGATTGGTCCTTCAAGGGCATTGTCGGATAACGACAAAACACGCAATTTTGAGCAGTTACTGAGAGACTTGGGGATTTCCCCCAGAAGATGATTTCTATCTAGTATCAGTACTCTTAAATCTCTAAAACCATTCATTTTAGAGGGGATGGCCCCAATTAAAAAATTATACCCAAGATCTAATCTTCTAAGCGCAGTGCAATTTGCCAAGTTTTGAGGGATAATTCCGCTCAAATTATTGGAAGAGAGGTGGAGTTTTTGCAACTTGTGCAAGGAACTAAGCTCTGAGGGAATGTTTCCGCTCAAAAAATTATTGTTCAACCGGAGTTCTAAAAGATTTGTGCATTCACCCAGACTAATTGGAATTGAACCTTGCAAACTATTTTCATATAACTTAATGTACTGCAGCTTCTCTAATTTACAAAGCTCGTGGGGAATGAAGCCAAAGAAACGGTTATTAGACAGGTCAAGAATTGTAAGGAAGGACATATTGCCAATGTGAGGTGGTATAGTACCAACCAGACTCCTGTATTTGAGAACCACACTCACAACCAATTGATTCTGATCACAAGTTATTCCAGTCCAGTTGCAAATGTTATTTCCATTTACCCAGTTGGATAAGGAAAGACTTGGATCCATTTTCACAGACAGTTTTAATTCAAGCAAAGTTTCTGCATCAATCTGCTTCTGGAATTGCAACTCATTGGACGAAAATGTAGCAAAGATAAAAGTAGCGAAGATGAGTAAAAGAATGAACTGACCTTTACAATTCATTGGCCTTTCCAAATTATCCATATCTGAGAGTAGAACAAATACAGCTGCAGTTAGAATTGCTTACTCCTCCTCGTGAATCCGTGAATAGATAACATATTCATTGTCCCTTTTATCGGAAGTTTCATATGAGAACTTTTCAATGGAAATTAGAAAACTTCAGCGAATACGTATACTGAAATGGAAAGGCTCTGGGCTTTTGCAGTGGACATGATGCTGTTGTCGTTATGGTTTTGGACAGTCATTGACCCGTGTTAAGTGGGTTTACTATGAGGAGGACCTGATTGAACGCTCATCTTCCAATGATTTCATACACTTGTCAAATCTCAAGTGACTTAATGGTTTACTGTAAATACTTACTAACTCATATTCCCAAAACTGTGGGATCTGGAGCTCCTTTCTCACACGGCAATAATTTTATAATTGCAAGAAAATTAGAATTGTATTCATGGCCGGCTATGTCTCATTATAAATCATTTAGATGCTTCCGATTTAAAAAATATATTGCAATACAATATTTTTAAAAATTATGTCATAGATTTTTGTTTTTAGATTAATAATAACATTCTGAAGTTTTATTGAAGTTTTATTGACTATCTAGTAGTTACAAATATTTTAAGTTCATCATCATCTATATTTTTAATTTAAATATTTAGGTTATATAAAATGATTTTATTTATATTAAATTAATAGAATTATAAATGTTTATATTTATTATTCATTCAGTAGTATTTTTAAGTGTTGTTATTAGTTTCTAAAATTTAAGATGAGATAATTTAAGAGATTTTTAAAAACTTATAATGAAGAAGTGATTTTGAATATGGTGAGGTCATTTCTATTTATTTTATTTGTTGATTATGATTTTGCTTGGTTTATGATATTCTTTATTTTTGTTTTGTGTGGATGAAAGAACTCGCCCTAGATGCAAATCTAGGGTAATCAATGGAAAGCGAAATTAAATGTCAAGAATAACAAAATAAAATCCACACATTCTATAGATCATTCATTGAACACCAACTACCAATGGATGTCTCTAAACCACTTAAAATATAAGATTTACAATATTAAGTAAAAGAAAAATGAAAAATATGACATCTCATTGTATAGATGTAGTTGGAATCTATCAATTTACAAACCTATTCTCAATATTATGTAGAAAGAGTCAACATTATATAGGCTATTACAAGTTAACAATTTCAAGACCATTAATATTGATAACTTTATGGATTCAATATAACATTGATATTTTTATGGATAAATAAGAAAATTTTCACAATTATTTAATATTCAACATAAATTTATATATATAATAGTAGTCACACTACAAAATGTTAATCTTTTACATAAAAACATATTTTGTAAGCCCTATCATAAAGACATCAAGTAGAGGGTATGTGTAGGATCATGATGGGCCAAAAAGTGGCGATATGATGGGTATGTGTAGGGTACGTGGCTGACGATTTTTTTTTACCCAAAATTGATGAAACAAAAAGGGCTTTTAAAGGAGATTTAAAGGAGATTCTCAGCTCTCCACCAATATAAATTATGCTTTACTTTGAATTTAATAAATTATTATTATTCATTTTCTATTTGAATTATGACTAAAGTCCTGATTGAAAAACTTCTTTAGCTTTCAAACGGTATCACATTTTTTGAATTTGAAACATGTGTCACATCTTATCCTTTGCATACTATAGGATTAAAAAAAATTGAATTTCATGAAGTTTTGACCAAGTTAAGGTGGTCAAACATATGAAGTTTTATATTTTTAAAAGTTGTAATAAAAATTCATAATTAATTATTTACTTGGAAAAAAATTACAAAAAAATATGCATCACATCTAACATCAGTCCTCTACTTATATCTAAAATATTATAAAAAATATTATCATTTTATTGTGGTTAGGGTGGTCAAATAGACACCTACTTATTTTTTCCCTGAAATTTAAGTACTACTGCATTGAAATTCCAAATTTTACCAAATTGATTTTTTTTTAAATAATCCTAGTAGTTTAGAAACTACATTCAATTTTCTATAGATTCTATTCTTACATATTTTTGAAATAATATAGATAACTTATTCAAATTTTTACATCAAATTGTCTAACTCTGATTTTTCTAAATTTTTCGCCACTTAAGGGCCTATTTTTTCCATGATGATCCTACACATACCCTAGAGAGTCAAGCTCTTGAGAAGGATGATTCATAGCTCCTCATACATTTTAAAAAAACAGATAGAACCCCACTAGTAATCACTTCTTCATTAGTAACTCACCATATTCTTTAATAAGATCAATTTTATTCCTTCTCTATTTTAGTGTCAATTGATGGAAGAATTTAGTATTCTTGTCTCCTTCTTGAAGCCATTGCACCCTAAACTTCTTTTTTAAGAATATTGCCTCCTTTTTAGCTTTGTGGAACCATTCATCCCTTAGCTCCTATCATTAGACAAAATCATATACAAAGAATTCCAAAGATGGTATCTAGTATACTCTTGCACTCTTCAATTCAAATAAACAATCACTCTTATATATCTGGAACATGGAATTTCATCAACAACTTTGTCGGCCAAAATAAAATATAAAACATATACACAATGTTGGCCTAAATTTACAAATAAATTTTCAATGCGCATCAAACACCATCGGCTACAACATAGTGAAGACTAAAAACAATATCCTTGAGTGCACCAAACATTCAAGTTTTAATCTCCAAGGATCCACAACACATTACAACCACCATGTTGGCCAAGAACATGAAAAAATCGAACATGCAAAAGAAAAATCACTGACCACGACCACGCCAATCAGCGTGGACATGCAACAAAGATATAGCATGATCTAGAAACATCCACGAGCATCAAGAATCATTAGAGAAGCATCTACAAGAACTAAGATTACTAGAATCACATCAACTTCGATTAGGAACACTAACTGAAACCACAAAAAAATGTCAGAAGACAACTATTCATAACATGATCATATCTTAACGCGAACCTCTAAAATTTTTGGTGAATAAACTATATATACTCAGCAGTAAACCCTTTAGTCCACAGTGATTTATCATCAATGTACTAAGCAAAACACCTTCATGACCTTCACTATTCCACTATCAACCTGCAACTCTTTCTTTAACAATTTTCTCAATATCCTCGACATATACAGCCTTCAATATATCAATGCTAATAGTGTTGACATCAATGACAACCACATATCAGCAACACAACCATAGCATCCAAAAATATCCCCCTTTTTCATTGATGGCAACACATGATGTGAACAATACCATCAACACAACTCTTAGTCAGCACTAACTCTCCTTTAGATTCTAACTCATTTTCTCCTCAACTCTTTCACACGATCTTTTCCCCACAAGGATCTTCTCCCCATATAATCCCCAATTTTTCACATGACTCTTCTCCCCCTTTGACATCAATGGAAAAGATAAATGTTATCTTTCAACATACAAGCTTTGAACCACATATATGCACATATGACTACTCCCCCTAAGTAGAAGCCACGGAAACATCAATCCGGATCAAAATATACTTGTAAAGGACATGGATTGTTGCAAGTAAATGCATCTCTAGTTATTATCAAGAGGGGTAATCACCCCTAGCATCCCTTTGAGATACTCAAAAGTATCTTTTGGCAATAGCTTGGTGAAAATTTCCGCAATCTATTCTTTGGTAGGCACATACTCTAGTCTGACTTCTTTCTCACTCACTTTCTTCCTTAGGAAGTGAAACTTGATTGATATATGTTTGGTCTTAGAGTGTAGCATCAGATTTGTTAATATGTTTATTGCACTTGAGTTATCATAATATATGGAAATAGGCTCATCATATACTACTCTGATATCTTTCAGCATCCGTACTTGAGTACAATTATTTGCAGCAACAATATACTCTGCCTCAGCAATAGATAGGGAAATGGAATTATGCTTTTTACTCAACCAAGACACCAGCTTCTTCCTTAGGAGGAAGCACCACCACTAGTATTTTTCATGGCATCTACATCTCTTTCCAATCTACATCAGTATATGCACTCAAGGTAAGATCATCATCTTTAGGATACCAAAGCCCAAAATCAACTGTTCCTTTCAGGTATCTGAAAATTCTCTTTACAGCAATCACATGAGATTCTTTCGAATTAGCTTAATATCTAGCTACCATACACACAGCATTTATGATGTTTGGTCTGGTCTGAGTTAAGTAGAACAATCCACTAATCATTAACCTCTACCTTTTTTATTTTCCTTAGGAGAATATTTATTTTGTGTTAACTTGTATTCGGTTACCATGGGTGTACTAACAGGCTTTAAGTCTTCCATGCTAAACGTCTTCAGCAACTCTCTCACATATTTGGACTGAGATATCAAAATCCCATTGTCTAACTAAGTGACTTGTAATCCCAGAAAGAACTCCATCTCTCCAATCATACTTATTTCAAATTCACTTTTCATTTCATCAGCAAACTTCATACATAGATCATCATCTCCTCCAAAAATAATGTCATCAACAAAGACTTCAATAATCAACTCTTTATCATGATCCAACTTGAAATACAAGTTGTTGTTAGAAGTACCTTTATTGAATCCAAGCTTTAGTAAGTATTTATCCAGTCTAGCATACCAGGCTCTGGGGGCTTGCTTGAGTCCACATAGAGCTTTCTTCAATCAGAAAACCATGTCTTCTTTATCAGTTAGTTGAAATCCATCAGGTTGTTCAACATATACCTCTTTTTCTAACTCACCATTCAGAAAGGTTGACTTTACATCCATTTGATAAACATTGTAGTTCTTATATAGAGCACAAGCAAGAAATAATCTTACAGCTTCAATTCTGGCAATAGGGGAAAAGGTTTCTTCAAAATCAATACCTTCCATTTGTGAATACCTTTTACATACCAGTCTTGCTTTAGTCTGAATCACTTCACCTTATTCATTTAGCTTATTCTGAAAGACCCATTTAGTACCAATCACATTTTTATCTTTAGGTCTGGGAACAAGAATCCATGTATCATTCTTTTCAATCTACATCAGTTCTCCCTTCATAGCTTCCATCTAGTGTTCATCATTACAAGCTTCATTAACATTGTTGGGCTCAGTCTTGGAAATCAGACAATACTCTTCTACAATCCTTCTTCTAGTCTGCACACCTTTATTCTTGTCTCCTATAATTTTATTTTTAGAATAATTTAGCCTTACATACCTAGGAATTTTAGGATTCTCTTGCACTTTTGGTTCTTCTATTCTTTCTTCTACACTTCCACTTGTCTCTCCTTCTTGACTTTCTTGATTTACCGAAACAATTTGAGTTTGATCCTATGTCTGAGTTTTCTTCCCTTTGTCTATACTATCTTGCTAGTCATCTGAATCATATCCATAGTATTTGGATGATCTAGCAGAGTCCTCGTCAACTCTGACATTTGCACTTTCAACCATTTTTCTCAATCTTCTATTATGGCACCGGTAGGCCTTGCTTTTAGTAGACTAACCTAGAAAGATTCCTTCATTGCTTCTTGCATCAAACTTTCCTATGTCCTCATCTCTCTTAATATAACACTTGCTTCCAAAGATCTTGAAATATTTAACATACTTAGGCTTATAACCAAACCACAATTCAAAAAGAGTCTTACCAGAAATACCATTGACATTTACCTAGTTTAGAGTGTACACAACAGTGTTTACAGCTTCTCTCCAATAGATGTGAGGCACATTTCCGTCTATCATCATTGTTCTAGCAACATCCAAAAAAAATTTGTTCTTTCTCTCTACAACTCCATTCTGTTGAGGGGTTCGGGGAGCAGATAACTATCTTTTGATTCCATGCTCTTCACATAAAGAATTGAATTCCTGGGAAGTGAACTCACCACCTCTATCTGACCTTAGGCATTTGATTTTCAGACCTGTCTCATTCTATGCCATAGCTTTGAAACTTCTAATTTTTTCTAATGCTTCACATTTTTCTCTTAAGAAAGCAACCCATATCATCCTAGAGTAATCATCAATAAGCAACATAAATTACCTTTCTCCTTGTTGACTTCTGACTCTAGAGGGACCGCACAAATCAGTATGCACCAACTCCAGTACTCCATTAGAATGATGTTGTTTGCTTCGAAAATAAACTCTAGTCTATTTTCCCATCTGACATTCCTTGCATATTGTGTTAGTAGGCTTCACTAGCTTAGGTAGATCTCTTAATGGTTGAGTGGAGCTTACCTCAAGGCAATGTTATCAAAATTCACATGACACAGCCTCCTATTCCATAACTAGCTTTCATCTACTTGAGCAATTAAACAACTTCCATTAGCAACACTCAGGTGAAAAATATTACCTTCTGTATGTTTACCTGAAGCAATTACATTTCTAGAGCTTCCAAGTATCTTGCATCTTCCATCCTTGAATTGAAGATCATAACCCTTTTCCACCATCTATCCAACACTCAATAGGTTGGCTTCAAGCCTTCAACATAAAGGACTTCATCAGTGTTATGTTTACCACCAAGACAAATAGATCCTCTACCATGAATTACACAAGCATTGTTATCTCCAAATCTTACAACCCCGCCGTCATATTTCTCTAGACTCACAAATTTGCTTTTGTCACTAATCATATGATGTCAAAATCCGCTTTCAATAACCCACTCATCCTTTTCTTCAATTCGAGCTGCAAGAGCTTTCTCAACTTTGGAAAGTTTTGTAGCCACCGGACCATTTTCCTTGATAGCAATGAAAACCCATCCATCTTCATTTTCATTTTCTTTATCGGATTCTTCATCATTCACACCTTCTTCAGCAAAATAGCATTTCTTTTGAAATCTAGGTTTGTTATGCTTAGACCTAGGAACTCTTTCAGGACACCTTGAAGCAAAATGACCTATTTTACTGCAAGAGAAACATTGAATGGGAATCTTTCCTTTATACTTACCTTGTCCTCTACCTTCTTTCTTCACAATCAGTGCTTCTAGCTCTTCTACCTCTCTTTCTTCATCTTCAAGTTGTTTCATCTCTTCCTCATACTTGAATGTCTTTTTAGAACTCTCTCCTGGATCATATCTTTGCTTGTTTCTTCTAGATATAGAAGCCTTAAATGCAAATTCAATCTTGGGGGAAAAATCACCAAATTCACTCAACTCAAAAGCAGCAAGTTTACCAATCAACATATCTTTTGTCACATTTGTTACCAATTTGAACTCTTCAATAGCATGAGCCTTTGATTTATAAGAGGGAGGCAATGATCTGAGCACTTTAGCTACAATTTCTTTTTCTTCTAGAGTACCACCGACACATCTAATACCCATCACAATTTCATTTACTCTTTGCATAAAAGAAATATTTTCATCTTCACGCATCTTCAAATTTTCATACTTTCCTTTCAAACTCTATAGCTTAGCGACCTTCACATGTACATATCCTTCATACAAAGTCTCTAGCTTCGTCCAGATCTCATGAGTTGTCTTCATACCTATCACATTTGTCATTTTCGAATCCATTAGAGCACTGAGCAAAGCTTCAATAGCCCTAATGTTCATCTCAACCTCTTTAATCTCATCAGGAGTGGAAGGACCATTCTAAGGAATATTATATTTTTTCTTTGTAATCTTCCATAAGGGTTCACCTATACACCTCAAATGGCAATCCATTATGGCTTTCCATAGAGACTAGTTTGTTCCATCGAATCTAAGACTATCCTTGTATGATGCCATCTCAGATCACCTCAATATTCTAAACTTCTTCAGAGGAACCTGCTCTAATACCAATTGTTCACAAAACAAGGACAAACAACTGAGAGGGGGGGTGAATCAATTGTCACAAAATATTTAAAAATTTTAAACTTAACTTATCTTAATCTTAGATCTAATGAATGAACAATAAACCATAAACAATCAGCACATCATAAAAATAGATAACACCAAGATTTTTTATGTGGAAACCCTGTTAGGGGAAAAACCATGGTGGAGGTTAGTCCACAAGATTATACCTTGTTAAAAGTATAAAGAAGAATAATGGGAATGCACATGCATTTAGGCACACTGCCTAGAGTTCACTGCTCAAATACAATAGAAGACACATTGTCTTACAAAGAGATTCAGATTACAACCATTTGTAATTTGAACTGATAAAGTAGCTTCTACAAAAGCCTGATTACAGTTCCAGTTAAGCACAATTCTTCACTCTTCTACTCACTTCATCATACTCTGCTCTGCCTTCTAATGATATTCACACATACACACACTCGACATCCACTAGCATAGTCTTGCACTCTTCAATTCAAATAAACAATCACTCTTATATATTCGTAACATGGAATTTCATCAACAACTTTTTCAGCCAAAATAAAATATAAAACATATACACAATGTCGGGCTAAATTTACAAATAAATTTTCAATGTGCATCAAACACCATTGACTACAATGTAGTGAAGACTTAAAAAAAATCCTCAAGCGCTCCAAACATTCAAATTTTAATCTCCAAGGATCCACAACACGTTACAATCACCATGTCGGCCAAGAACATGAAAAACCCAAACATGCAAAAGAAAAATCACCGACCACGAGCACACTGATCAATGTAGATATGCAATAAATATATAGCATGATCTAGAAACATCCATGAGCATCAAGAATCATCAAAGAAGCATCTACAACAACTAATATTACTAGAATCACATCAACTTCGATCAAGAACACTAACTGAAACCACAAAAAAACTGGCAAAACACAATTGTTCATAACACGATCATATCTTCACGCAGACCTTTGAAACTTCTGGTGGATAAACTAGATATACTCAGTAATAAACCCTTTAGTCCATAGTGATTTATCATCAACATACCGAGCAAAACACCTTCATGACCTTCATTGTTCCACTATCAACCTACAACTCTTTAACAATTTTCTTAATATCCTTGACATATACATCCTTCAATACATCAATGCTAATAGTGTTGACATCAATGACAACCACATATCAGCAGCACAACCACAGCATTCAACATCCTTAACCCCCCATTTTTTCAAAAGGATAGAGGGGAGTGTTAATTTATCCCTAGCAAGCATCCATATCACCCTCCTATCATTAGACAAAAGCATATACAAAGAATTCCAAAGATGGTTTTTGGCAGCCCTTGTATTTGGGGCATAGACATTAACAAGGTTCCACTTCATATTAGTCCTTCCAACTTTCCCACACATCTGAAAGAAGAGGCTTGCTTTCTCATACTCAATGGATTGGGTACAAACCCCAAATTTAGATTTTAGGGTTACAAATGAAGGAAACACACTATTTATTGCCACATTAACACATATTCTAGTGAAGACAAGCTGAGACTTTTGAGCAATAACCTTATCAATAGCTAGTAGGCTACTAAAGGAATTAGAAATACTTTAAACAATCTTATGGTTTTAGAACTCTAAGGGGAGACCCAAAAGCCAAATCCAAGTAGGAGCTATATGTTGGAAATAGGATGCCATTTAATTGCGAATCCTGAACATTAATTATTTCATGTATCTCCTAAGTTCTTGGAATGTGTTCAACAACACTAAGATTAGGATGAGATTAATTATTTGGATGAAATAAATTATGAAATTGACATTTGTAATTATTCCTAAATAATAGGAGCATGTGGGTGCACACATGGTAAGGTGAAACTCACCTTGTGTTCAGTTAACTATACGGAGTAACAGTTAACACTTCTGAATGAATGTAAAGATCCTAGGAGTTAGGATTTGATGTTTGCATGCTTGAAGTTCAGTTCAGTTCAGTCCAGTTATGGTTCAGTTATCTTCGGTTGCATGCAAGTGCATGTTGCATGCATGTTGGTTATTTTGAGTTGCATGTAGTTATCTTCAGTTAACTTGGAATGCATGGCTAATAACTTGAGTTGTATGACAGATAACAGGGACTACCTCTAGTTAATAGGGGATGACCATTCTTGCATGAATGGTGTTGAGTAAATGTTTCAGTTAACTATAAAGCACTTGGAGCTAACTTGGGCGCCCAAGATGCTTTATTGGATTTACCTCTCATGCATGATAAGATATTTCTAAAGGCTTAGTTAAGTAGGATTACTTAAGGGTGCCAACTTTGAGGAAGAGCTTTGGAATTATCAACAGAATGAAGGTTGAGTTGTAGCTTCAGTTTGGGATGCCCAAATGGATGAAGCACATGTTTTAGCATTTTTATTCACAAGATAACTCTATTTGCATGAGATATGGCATACCTTTTAGGGATAGGGCTTGTGCATTGTAATTGTAACTCATGTTGAGTTTACAAAGTTGATTAAAGCCTATATATCTCAAGCAAGTTGAATAGAGTTGTGAGAGAATTGCTATTGCAGATGAAGAAGATTGGTAAAGACAGAAGAAGCATTCTCAAGCAATAATTGGAGCTATTGTAATTTAGAGATTGAATAATAGAATAATTCTTGGTGGAGTTTTTTCCCGAAAGGGTTTCTCCACAGTATATCTTGTGTGATCTTTCTAATATCATGTCTAGTTCTTCTATCAACTTCTCTCACATTCTACAACAGTAAAATGGATTAATCAAGATAATCACCCACAAAGAATATATGTAACAAAGAAAAGACTTACTTAGATCAGCAATATTAAAGTTTTACAGAGTATTAAGCTAAGAAAACACCTCATTTTTCAACACTATAGAACCTAGGCTAGTAGGGTCTAATCCTAGTTTC
Organism: Sequoia sempervirens; assembly: GCA_007258455.2. Lineage (NCBI taxonomy): Eukaryota > Viridiplantae > Streptophyta > Pinopsida > Cupressales > Cupressaceae > Sequoia > Sequoia sempervirens. The sequence goes on from VDFB02043254.1 coordinate 16,483, forward strand.
CATTTACACAAGGGAATTTTTTTAAGTTTATGTTGAGGGCTCATGGGCCTCTATGAGAATCTTCATCATGTCCACTTGATTAAAGAAATTGAAAAGGAACAACCCATTTGACATTGCACTAACGTTCACTCCTCCTTTAAGAGACTAGTGGGAGTTAATCCATTTACCTACCTAATCAATATTAGGGCAGAATGACAAGAATTTTCCCATGAGGGACAGCTACAGGAACACAATGGACTCATCCATAATTTTGTCTAAACTTCTAGGTCATCCACTGCACAACACACTTTAGAGGAACTAGGGGAAAAAGAAGAACTTTTTAAAAAAGAGATCCCTCCAACCACTTTGTCCATAAAAGAAGCCAAAACATCCTTTGAGACCAAGGGATCAGATCTTGGCTAAGGGGAAAGGAAAATAGTTTCACCATCCCAAGACAAAGCACTAGTAGAAAATAAGTCGTTTTTGACTTTAGTCCCCGAGGAACTAGCACCAACTGCAAGAATTCCTTTAGCACCAACAGATGCGAAGGACAAAGTCTTGGAAGGGGACACCAACTGGGGCCCCCCACCCAATGACACCATGGCTGACCAAAATAGAATAGAAATTTGAAATTTATAGAGCGTGTGTAAGAATACTCCAAGCATTTGGTGTGTTCCCCCTAAAATATTGACCTTTTAATTATTTCACATACTTCAATAGAAAATTAGCTAACATCATGTATTTTATTCCTTTATTTTCTTTTTTTTTAATCAATGTATATATTTTCTTAATTTTTAAAGTGGACATATTCTTAAAAATAAAAAGTTGAGCATGCTCCCCCTAATTTTTTTAAAAACTAATTGAAATTCATTTTTTGAATGTGTACATAATAGAGTACAAAATACTAAAAAATATAATTATTTCAAATTTGGATGAGCAAATAAAAAAAACATTAAAATACTATATGTAGATTTTTTATATAGAAAAAGAAGACACTAAAAAAAGAAATTGAAGATCAAAACCTTAAAATATTGGTAATATGGAAAAAATGATATAGTTAAAAAGGTAAGAGAGAACTTAACATTATTGTGACATTTTTTTAGATCAACATCGAAAAATGTGCAAATATAATGGAGAGTGCTCTCGACGTTAGTTATTTTTATATATTGTGTATAAAACATGTCTTCAAAAAAATTCATGATGTCCCATTCTTGATCTTTGATAATTTTTCATGTAATATAAATACCATTTTTTCTCAAAGAAAATAGAACTATTGGATCACTGACAATGGATGTTCAAATCATATGACAGGATAAGAACTATTGGATCATTGACAATGGATGTTCAAATCATATGATAGGATAAGAACTATTGGATCATTGATAATGGATGTTCAAATCATATGACTAGAGACAAGATTAATTTTATTAAACTTGAAAAATATGATGGAGTCCTGACTTGTTATATTTGGAGATGATTCAAGTGCTAAGATTTGTAGAACAGGTTCAATCAGTTTTGATGGCAGTCATAATACTAATGATGTTTGTTATGTCAAGGGTTTAAGGCATAACCTTTTGAGTGTTGGACAAATGTGTAGCAAGGGATATAATCTTATGTTTCAAGATGATGGATGTGAGATCATAAAAGGTTCTGAAACTTTGATTGTTGCTGGAAAAAGGAAAGATGGAAATTTTTATTATCTTAAAGGTGTTGATGGTCATTGTTTTATGACTCAGATTAATGAAAGATGGTTATGGCACAAGAGGATGTGTCACATCAATTTTTATAATTTGGTTAGAATCAGTTCAATTCAAGCAGTGAGAGATTTTATGAGGATTACAAAGCCTATCAATGTTGTATGCAAGGAGTGTCAAATTGGAAAGTAAACAAGAAGTTTCAAGGGTAAAGAACAATCTTCTATAGGATTGTTGTAATTTGTGCATACAAACCTTTGTGGTCCTACAAGAGTGAGAAGTCTTCAAGGTGACAGGTATTTCATGCTTTTGATTGATGATTATTCTAGAATGGCAAGGTTACTTTTCTTAGAGAAAAATCTGAAGCCCTAGATAGATTCAAAGTATTTAAAGTTATGGCTGAGAATGAAATGGATTTTAAGATCAAATGTTTGAGGTCTAACAAAGGTGGAAAGTTCACCACTAATAAATTTAACATGTTTTGTGAGAATCATGGAATAAAATTCATTTGTCTACCCCTAGAACTCCTCAGCAAAATGGAATGGTTGAAAGAAAAAATAGGACTATTCAAGAAGCTACAAGGACTATGATGAAAGAAGTCAATCTACTAGAATTCTATTGGAGAGAAGTAATTCATATTGTTGTTTACATACTTTACAGAGTTCAAGCAAAAGAAAATATTACAAAGACTCCCTATGAGTTGTAGTATGGAAGGATCCCTACTATCAAGTACTTTAGAGTGTTTGGAAGAAAATGCTATATCATAAGAGATGATGAAAACTTAGGAAATTTTGATGCAAGGTTTGATGAATATCCAAGGAAAGACCCCTAGAACCTCTAAGTATGTGAAGAGAAATCATTTCGAAGAACAGATCATTGGAGACAAAAGCAAAGGTTTACTAACAAGAAGGAAACCTACTAAAGAAGACGTAAATTTGTGTCTACTTTCTAAACTTGAACCTAAAATAGTGATTGAGGCATGCAAAGATGAATATTGGATGAAAGCTATGGAAGAACTTATGCAGATTGAGAAAAAATAGACTTGGAAACTTGTCCCAAGACCTACAAACAAGAACATAATCGGATCTAAGTGGGTATTTAGGAACAAACTGAATGAGAATGGAGAAGTGGTACGAAACAAAGCAAGGATTGTGTGTAAGGGATATGCACCTTGAAGGAATGGACTTTGAGGAGACATTTTCTCTAATGGCTAGAATGGAAGTAATCAGGATGTTTTTGGCTTTTGCAACACAGGTATTTCAAAGTTTATCAAATGGATATGAAGTCTGCTTTCTTCAATGGAGAATTGGAAGAAGTATACATGGAACAATCAGAAGGATTTCAGTTATCAGATAAACCTAATATAGTCTATAGATTGAAGAAGGCATTGTATGGATTAAAGCAAGCTCCTAGAGATTGGTATGCAAGGTTTGATAAGTATTTGGTATAGCAAGGATTCAATAAAGGTACCACAGATAGTAATCTTTACTTTAAGGTTGAAAAGGATCAAATATTAATTGTAGTTGTGTATTTTTATGTTATAATTTTTTAAGGCAATGAAGCTATGTGTAAGAAGTTTATAGAAGAGATGCAGAAAGAGTTTGAGATGTCTATGTTTGGGGAGATGAATTTCTTACTTGGGATACAAATCAATCAAACAGATAAAGGCATATTCATTTCACAATCAAAGTATGTCAAAGAAATGTTGAAGAAGTTTTGAATGGAAGACTCTAAATTGGTATGTGCTCCTAAGGTTATTCGTTGCAAATTGAGCAAGAATGATGAATCCCCTAAGGCTGATCAGAGAAAATATAGATCTATGATTGGTGGACTACTATATCTAACTGCTACTAGACTGGATATCATATATGCAGTTTATCTTGTGTCTAGATTTCAAGAAGATCCTAGAGAGTCACATGTTGTAGCACTAGAGAGGATATTCAGATACTTAAAAGGCACTCTGGATCATGGCATGTGGTATCCAAAGGATACTAATTTCACATTGACTACTTACACATATGTAGATTGGGCTAGTTGTGTGGATGATAGAAAAAATACTTGTAAGTGGTGGTGTATTCTTTCTTAGATGTAGATTGGTGGCATGGCTGAGTAAAAAAAAAAAGATTCAGTCTTTGTATCTACTACAGAGGCTGAGTACATTGCAGCAGCATCTTGTTGCACCCAAGTGTTATGGATGAGGAAAAATTTGAAGGATATCAAAGTGGTGTATGATGAGCTTATTTCTATCTTTTGTGACAATAAAAGTGCAATAAATATAATTTCAAACAATTCAATAATGCATTCAAGGACAAAACATATTTCAATCAGATATCACTTTCTAAGAGAGAAGGCTGTGGAGAATGAAGTGAAGCTTGAATATGTGCCTACAAAGGATCAGATTGCTAACATATTCACTAAGGCTCTTCCTAAGGATACTTTTGAGTATCTCTGGGAGAAGTTGGGTGTTATTGCCCCTCCTTCTTTGAATTAGATGCATAAGGAGATGCATCATTCTAGTGGATTTCAAGATCTATTCCTTATTTTGGACTGATGTTGGTGGCTACCCCTCAGGAGGAGTAGGTAGTGGTATTACTAATTTTTGCATATTGGTGTGTGCTCCTAAGGAGGGGTATTTAGAGCAGTAAAGGAAAGGTATTCAAAATAGTTGTAAGTAGGTTGTGCAATGTTAAAGGGGGAGAATAATGCAAAATATTTTATCTTTTTCCATTGATTTCAAAGGGGGAGAAAGTATCATGTGAAAAAGAGCAAGTTATCAGGGAGAGAAGAGTCATGAAAAATAATAAGTAGTAAAGGAGAGAGTATCTTGTGGAAAAGTCATAAACACAAGGGGAGAGTGAGAATGGAGAAAAAGGAAACAAGTATGTTTAGAGCTATTGTGTCTTTGATGGTTTTTCACATTATGTATTGTCATCAATGACAAAGGGGGAGAATGCAAATTGGTGTTGTCATTGATGTCAACAAGCTTGTGTTTTCATTGGGGTCAATTGTGTAGTGGTTAAGAGATATTTTTGAAGGGCACATTGTTGTTGAATATGAGTAGTTGTATGTGATGGAGATTGTTGCAAGAATTTGTGGCAGATGTTGTTGTCTATACTTTGATTTGTTGCATTATGTTGTCATCAGTTAAGCTATTGGTGTTAACCTTTGTTGCTAATTTGATAAGCTTCTATCTATGGTTGTGGTAGTGTTGAAGATGTTGTGGAGGTGCGTGCTTGGTTTCCAATTGCTTTTGATGAAAATTGATAAAAAGAGGAAACAAAGTGTTAGAATGTTGTTCTCAGTTATAGAGAAGTGTTTTGGTTTTGTTCTGCATTCCTCTAGCTTGAAGATCTACCTATGCTATTTGGATATGTTGGTGAGAGGTGTTCAGATATGTTACATTCAAGAGATGGTGTGTTGGATTGTCGTACAATCTAGAATTTTTCTTCACCAGTGTGTGACTGTGCATTGTAGAGGTGTCTGGGAGAAATGTTTTTCTCTGTGTTTCTCTGCAGTTACACTTCAAGTCTTGTGATTTTGAAGGTGTGTTGATGGTACTGGTAGTTTACCTCAGTCAAGAGGATTTGAGGTTTGGTGCTTTGGAAGATATTTTTTCAAGTAATGGTGTATGGAAGACTTGTCCGAGTGTATTGGGTTTGTACATTCTTTCGGTAGAATTTTTTGTGAAGGAGTTTGATGAATTTCAAGATGTTTGAGGAATATTCTAGATCATGTTGAAGCATGTTGTGTGGTTCGCATGTCATCCTTTTTTTTGATGAAGCATGTACTTCAAAGTTTAATGGTGTTTGCACGGGTAATGGTCGACCTGGTATTTACACTACATACAAAGGATAAATATTGTTTGTGGTAGCATGTGGTTAAGGTGTATTGTTGATTTGGGTCCCAATTAAGTTTTGATGTGGTCCACATTCACTTCTATCTACCACGAAAGCATTTTGGCACCAACCTAATTTGAATTTGCACGTTTGAGGTGCATTTCTAACCTTGGAAAGGGTTTCAAGGTTGAGGACGATATAAGTATGAGTTGAACTTTTGAAGGAGGACAAGATAGATGAGTGTGTGAAGTATGTGATGTGAATGATGTGAATTTGAGCAGAGCAGTGTGAACTTTCAAGTGTTGGATTACTAGATGCAATGAACAAAAGGCGTTTGCAATCATTCAAAAAGACTACAAAGGTTTTGGAGCAATTGTGGCGGATTTTCTATTGCATTGAGATCATGTTCTCTATGTAACATTTCTTCTCTATCTTATTTTTCATTTTGGTTGTGAGCCTTTCTGGATAGTGTCCTATTCTAGTAGTGAGCCCTTGTAACTGGTTTTGCAATTACTTATATTGTGAGCTAATCCTCACTATGGTTTTTCCCTCCTTGGGTTTTCCATGTAAATTCGGTGTTCTCTTATGCATGGTGTTAAAGTTGTTTCAGTTTCTGTTATTTTCTTTTCAAGCTAATTCATCATAATAGATTAAAGGGTTTAATGAATGCATGTGGATCTAAATTTTAATGAGGGTTTTAATGTTTTAATAAAATACAACTAATTCAACCCCCCCCCCTTTCATTCAACAGGTGTTGCAAGCTAAGTTCTCTTTGTATGTTTGGTAAAATGGAAATATTTGATGTATTTTGACGAAGTTTTGATTGCTAAATATTACTAATGCAAATTTGTTGAATATTATAGCATGTTCTAGTAGGATGTTTGAGGTTTTTGTAGGCTATACCTATTGTACCAACAACATTAATCTCTAATTTAGACTTACAACTGTATATTATGTCTAATTAATCTAATCTACATCAATTTTAAAGATAAATAAGATTTTTTTTAGTATAATTTTATTTTGGTTATGTTTGTGTGCATCGCGGTAGTGGCTATAGTTGTGTGGGTGGTGTTTCTAGTGTGTTATCAACAATGTATCAATTTGATTTTTCTAACAGAAGGGGTTTGATCAGCATATATTCATCTTTATTTAGTATCCATTGACCATTGTGAACTTGTATTCCCTTGTTATATGTTTTTTATGAACTAATTCATTGTGTTGCAGTAGTTTTTATTTATGATCAGATCTAATATTATAAATGATCACAACAGTTTCTTATCTTTTCATATTGTGATGTATTCCCTAACTACTTTGTAAACTTCATATGGTAATATCACCAAAGGGTTATCATTTGCATGCATTTTATGTTGTAGGATTGGTCAATTTATCACTAATTATTATAGCATTATCACATAGCCCATTTTGGTATTGAACAAGTTGGCATCATCAACCATTTTGATTTGAGTCAAGCTTAGACATTTTACTAGTGGCTTGCATTGTATTCATGCAATATGTTGAAGAGGTGTTAATTAGAGTCATCTCAACTGCTATGTATTTTGGTTGGTTTTCTACTATTCATATTCTTGCATATATAGTAGATATTATGTAGTTGAAGTATTGTATTCTTTCACCTTGCCCACTCTAAGATGTAGGTGATCAAAAGTGTGGAGTCATTACATATGCATTTCTATATTGCAAAAAATATTTGAAAAGTCGAGATTGGAGGATACCTTGATATCTATCCTACTCTAAATATGCAAAACAACTTAAAAATGCAAGTGATAGAATACCAAAGACACCTCAAGATTAGCCTAAAGAGAGATAAACAAGAAGGAAAATGGACAAAACAAGATAGAAACGATTTCACCTTCCTTGATGTTGATGTCTCCTTGGTTGGCCCTTGATTGGAATGGATTGTGTGCTCCTTAGATGATTGCTTGAATGTCTAAATGCAAGATTGTAGATGCAAATGATTAAAAAGATGGCTAAATGATGGCAAAGGATTGAGGGTTCAAATGGACAGCATGTAGTTATGAGAGTGCAAAATTGTTTGGGAAAGCAAATGGGCAGCATGTAGTTGCACAAATCAAAAGTCTTGAAAATGCCCTTGAGGAGGGGGTATTTATAGGAGAATTTGAATTCTCTAGAGAATTCAACGGTCAAGATTGATCCAACAAGGCCAAGATGAAGGGCTATGGTGGGTTGAGAACCCACAAGCCCTCACATCTTGACATGTGGAGGGTGAAGTGGACAAGGGGATATGAGATGGAGATGAGTTGTCAAGAAGGTACATGAGGTGGAAAAAGGACATGCACCTTGGGGAGTGAGGAGATTTCCACAAAAAGGGATTTCTTGTCCCCAAGTGGGAGTGAAAGGGACATTTGAGGAATTTTGGAATTCCTCAAAAATCTACATGAGAAAATGAAAGGTGGTTGGGGATATAAGTGTGAATTAAAAATTCACATTCCTAGGAAAGTCTAAAAGATAAAAGATGGGCTCCAAAAGGTGGGACTTGGTCACATGTGGAGATTGTGACAAGTCCCTAGAATCCTTGAAGCCTTGGAAGGATGGAATGTGAATTAAAAATTCACATATAAAAGAGGGAATCTAGGAAGAATAAAAAGAATTAAAAATTCTTTGGAGAATGATTAGGCTTAATTAATCAGTAATTAGAGGATAATTAGGGGCTAATTAGGATTAAAAGCCAACTTGCAAAAGTTGGAGGATGTGACACATCCTAATCAAGGATTAGGCATGTGCACATCCTTAATAAAGAGATTAGGAAATGGATTAGGATTAGATGAAAATGACATGTGAGGAATTAAATAAATGTAATATTTATTTAATTTATTTGATGAAAAGAGATTAAGGATTAAGGTATTTAATTATTAATTAAATACCTTAGGATTAGCAAAATTAATTAAATAATAATAATATTACTTAATTAACTGGGATAAGAGGATGTTTAGGCGAAAAGTGATAAATTTGGATAAATTAAGTGTCCAAATTTGGATGTCTACAATTACAAGCGGTTTTTCTTCAAACCCTTTTTATTTTATATTTATTTTTACGTCTAATTATAATATGATTAGTTTCAAGATAAAAACTTGTAATCTATTGTTATAAAGTTTAAATCTTCCACTTACAAGTGTGTTTATTGTTCATTTATGAACTTTAAAGTAATATCTAAAGTAATGAATACTTTGATCAATTTATGAAGAAAGCTAGATCTGAAAACACAAATCATTTTTTGCAAGTAATCACCTATTTCTTTAAATAATTTTTGAAACACCAAAGGCCCCTTGAAATGGAAAAACTTACAATGGTCACTGAGTTATCCTATATGGCCATGACCTAGTAATATAGACCTTGGGGATGGTTGATTTTCTCTCAAGAGAAGTGAGTTGCACTTGGTACTTTATCTAATTTTTTAAATGTTTCAAATCACCCATCAACACATGGGACTAACTATCTACTTCTTAGAATAAAGATTAGTTTAGGATCAGTTTAGGATTAAGGTGTCATTTACTTGCAATCTTATGTATATTTATGTATCTCCAACACTCTTAGAAAATGGCATTGGATTCTTAAGGTGTGATTAAAAAATAATTTATAATTAATCTTGTTTAATAATCTTAGCATTAGTTTTTAAACATGGGTGTAATAATTGAGTAGTGGAGTATCTTGCATATTATTGGTGGGTCCCATATAAGGGGTGATGATTTTGGATGGCTCCTTGGGATATATGTCATTATAGAGGAGTTACAATTCACTGATGATGTCTATTGTTGGTATGGAGGTTATTGTTTCTATTCATGGCTCAGTGGGAGTTACATTTACCATTCTCAAAAGATTCTCTTCATTTTGAAGTTGGAAGTCTTTATTTTTCTATAGTTTGATGATACATAATTGTGGAAAACTATTTATAGTATTCCTCTCCTTTTTTTATAAATTGAAGGCATGAGCTAATATTTTTATACAAGTTTATTTTACAAATACATAGGTGTTGTCAAAGTGAAGAGAGTGTTAGTGTGTTGGATGTATCTTTTTTTAAAAGATTAATGCATACTACACTCCTCTTTCTCATGTGAATTGTTTTCTCAAATGAATTTATCCATGTAAATCTTGTGTTCATGTGATTTGTTGATTTTATTCTTATTCATGATTTGATGCAATCAAATAATCATCATATGATAATCCTTTGATAAACAATTAGATTTCAGATTTGCATACACTTATAAAACATTTTACTATAATAATTTTACCTTGTTTCTCAACAAATAAATTATCCACACAAAAAACAAAGAACAAATCTCTTATTGCATAACTTGAAAGTAAAGATGATATTTACCTTAAAAATATTCCACCATAGTATAACTAAGATCATATTTAGCACTAGGTTTAGTGGATGCTAATGCCTTTAGTTGAACCTTTAGTTGAATAAATAAAGGCACGTGCAAGTGAATAGCTCTATAACTTAGATAAAAATTGTAATTTATCACAAAAATAATAAAACAATGTCACTAATAAATCTCTCAAAACGTAATTGAAAGTTTAAATGTGATAGCAACTTTTAAAAAAAGACTCAAGTTATCAAGTGGTATTGGCCACCTATAACAAGTAATCATGAAACAATGACTTTAATAATTGAAATTTTTATGCTTGTAGATCAAAGGTTTGCCAAGTTGTGAGAACTACCTCACCACAAGGAGATTTATTCAAGATAATTTCTGCCTTCCAATAAATTTAATTAAAGATTAGAAGGATAAAACAAAGAGAAATCAACAGACATTGATTTGAGATGATAATAAATTGCATGAGATATCTTCTTGCTAGCTAAGAATATATATGGTCAAAACATTTAAATCATATTAAGAAGAATCTAAATGATAGATTATCATACCATGTAAAAGATGATCCTACAAAGTCTAATAGTGGAATTTGGATCAATGTTACTTCAACTCAAGAAGCCAAAAATGGGCAAAGACATTTATACATTCATGACCTCTAACTTAAAATGTCAAACAGCAGTACATCTTTGTTTAAATTTTGACTTCTTTAGTCATATCATTTATAGAAATGATAATGTGAAAATTATTTTACTATATTTTGTAATTAATATTTTAAATATTTATTAAAAAAAAATTAATAGCACTCTGCAAAACTCAAAAAAGCATTGTGAAATTGTAAAGATTAATCTCCACAAATGGACAATGCAGGATGCATCTAGATATGGTTCTATCAGAACTTTATTAATTTAACAGAATTGTATTCAAATACATTTAGAACTTCTTATACATATATAGAACTACCCTATTGCATGGTTAATGCCTTTGATGTGGTTTATTTGTGTGCAATGCGCAATCAGTTTTTGGTTGGCAAGGTGTATAGTGTAGTAGGTAACAGACCTTGTTGCTACGCCAAACAACAAGAAGTAAGAACTTTCCTCGTGCTTTTGCATTCCATAGCATAAGTTGTTTTGTAAGATGAAAAGAAAAAGAGAGTCAACAAATTTAGGATCTTGTAACATCAACGTAGATAACTGCAAATCATTAAATGAGCATGTGGTTCATGGAATTAATTCCATGTTCAAAAAAAAAACATCATATACAATATAGGGGACTATCTTTTGACTCATTACGATTAGTTATATTTCCAATACATTTCTATTGAATTGTGCAATGGAACAATTGATATTTTTTAAGTTATCTTGATAGAGGTGATGTAGAAGCCATGTTCTCTTACAAGTATGAACTAGATCCTCAAAAAAATTATAAGTTACACATGCCATTGCCCCACTCGGTTGATGAAAAATCCATAGTAGTTGTGGCATTGAAAAGGCGCCTTGAATATACAAATGCATATCAAAAGAGGAGAGCGATTCATATATTATTTCAAAGCTTTAAATGAGCTATAGGAGAGAAAATTATAATATTCAATTGAATAGAAGTTGCATGAGAAATTGCAATCAACTCAATATGAAAGCATGGAAACTCAGTGCTCCTCCAAGGATAGAAGTGTTACAGCCACCATCGGCAATGAAATGTCTGGTTTCACTTAATCAAGAATTATACATTATTTGTAAGATAAAATTGTTGAGGTTGTACCTGTAGAAGGTCAGCATCCTCTTGTAATATTTCAAGATGAATATGTAGAAGAGATAATTTTCCATCTAATTTTTTTGGGGTCCCATATGACGAGGGTCTAGTGAAAATATCATTGTTGTGAAGAATTATACAAGAGGAATTGCAAAATCTACATGATGGATATGCTTATCATATAATCAAATTATTTTTATAGCAATAAAAATACTTATAGTTCAAGTTTTTCCTACAATGTGAATAAGAAACTTATAGTTCAAATTCTTTCTACAATATGAATAAAAATTTACAAACATAAAACTAATGTCAAGTATAAATCAAATTTAGAAAGAAAAAAACCCAAAAATCCCAAATCTTATATTATGTAGATTATTTTTAATTAAAATCCAAACTACTTGTAATAGCTTAAAAAATGTCCTTGCCATGATAGGATAATTGACCACGGACCATTTTTGTGACATTCGGTATTATAGAGAAAATTTGGGATCCACTAACTAATATGGAAACATCCACCGGATGATCTCATCGCAGACGGAAAGAGTCCTCCTTTTAGAAACTCTGTTTCTGCTGTTTCTATTTCTTCTGCTGTTTCTATTTCCTGTAGACGTTTCTTCTCTCTGTAAATATTATTTAAAATCCCTTTTACCCAATGTTCTGGGTACGGGAGAATACATACAACAGTTTTAGTTTTTGCATGGTATCAGAGCAGCGATCTTCTGCGTTGCCATTTGCCCATCTCCTACTCTGTTTTTCTCAGATCTCCGTCACCCTGCAGTCTTGAATCTCCGTCATGGCTGACTCTACCACCAGTGCCGCCCACACACCCACCTCCCCACGCTCCCCACACTCCTCTGCTCTCCAACCGGTTCCCCTTCACCACGCGATCTCTATCAAACTGGATCGGGAAAACTATCTTCTCTGGCGCACACAGTTTCTCCCGCTTCTCCAAGGCTATGACCTGGAAGGCTACGTTGATGGGACCATTACTTGTCCCCCTCGTACTCTCTCTCCGACAGATCCGACGCCGAATCCTGTCTATCTTACCTGGCGCAAGCAGGACAAGATCCTTCTTGGATGGTTACTCTCTGCCCTTGCTCCTGATACTCTGGCGACTGTAGTTGGCCTTGATACCTCGCGTGCTGTTTGGCTTGCTCTAGAGAAGCGCTTTGCTTCCCGTTCTAAAGCACGACTCATGCAACTTCGTCGCGACCTCCAGACCATCCGTAAGGGAGCTCTCTCCATGGCTGACTACCTCCAGCGTGCCAAACAATTGGCCGACACCCTTGCAGCTTCAGGACAAACAGTCTGTGATTCGGATCTGCAGCAGATTATCTTGAGCGGTCTCGAGTCCGCCTATGATGCTGTCGTCACTTCTCTGACAGCCACACTTGACACTATTGATATGGATGATTTTCAAGCCCATTTGCTTGCCTTTGAGATGCGCATTGATGCCCAACAGGCCCTCCTTCAGCAACACCCAGTGGCCAATGTCGCCACCCGTAATCGTGCTCCCAATTCTCCTTCTCAGCACAATAATCGCGGAAGGAACCACAATAATCGAGGTCGTGGGAACACCTATCGTGGTCAACGTCCTCCACCGATGCCTATTCAGGCAACAGGACCATGCCAGCTTTGCGGACGTAAGAACCACACAGCCAACACTTGTTGGTTCAGATTTGATAAAACCTATCAGGAGATGCCCCAATCGGCTGCCCCCCCCTCTGCATACATGGCAGCACCCTATCAGCAGTCTTCTTCCTATGCGCCGTCTCAGATCTCAGTCGATCCTACCTGGTATCCTGATAGTGGAGCTACTAATCATGTCACCCCGGATTTGAGTAACCTGCAGATTCACCATGAGTATGATGGTCCTGACAAGCTTCGCGTTGGTAATGGCTCTAAACTCTCTATTTCTCACATTGGTAGATCACAAATTTCTCATTCCTCACGTTTATTTCATCTCAATGATATTTTGCATGTCCCTAATGTCACGGCTAACCTTCTCTCTGTTTCAAAATTTGCCTCTGACAATGACGTCTTTTTTGAATTTCATCCACACTTTTTCCTTGTCAAGGATCGGCGCACGGGGCTGGTAGTTCTTCGCGGGCAGCATAAGGATGGTCTCTATCGCCTCTCTTCGAGTGTTTCTCCACCCTCTCAGACCCCTTCTACAGCCTTTGTTGGTGAACGAACTTCTCTTGAGAGATGGCATCAGCGTTTAGGTCACCCTATGCCACGAACTGTTCGGCATATTGTCGGAGTCGAGTCGCTTCCTGTTAGTCAAAATAAATTGGGTCTTTGTAGTCCCTGTCAAGTCAGTAAGAGTCACCAATTGTCATTTCCTTTTAGTTCTACTATTTGTACGCATCCTTTGGAATTAATTGTTTCCGATATTTGGGGTCCTTCTCCCTATGTCTCTTATGATGGATTTCATTTTTATTTAATTTTTGTGGATATCTACAGTAGATATACATGGCTCTTTCCATTATCTCATAAATCTGACGCTCTACCTACATTCATTAATTTCAAGACTAAAATTGAGAATCTACTTGGCCATAAAATCAAAACCTTCCAATCCGACAATGGGGGGGAATTTATTAAATTTAAACCCTTTTTGGCCTCCCAGGGCATCACACAACGTTTTTCCTGTCCCTACACCCCCCAACAAAATGGTTTAGCCGAGCGCCGACACAAGCACATTGTGGACACTGGCCTTACCCTCCTTCATACGGCTTCTGTTCCCTTCATCTATTGGACCGATGCTTTCCTCACGGCCTGTTACTTGGTGAACCGGTTGCCCACCCCCATCCTCAACAATCGGTCCCCCCTTCAGTGTTTGTTTAACACGGGTCCTGACTATCGTGCGATGCGTGTCTTTGGGTGCCTCTGTTTTCCCTACCTTCGTCCCTACAGCTCTAATAAGCTGGACTCACGTTCTCTCCCTTGTGTCTTCTTGGGTTACAGTTTGGTTCACAAAGGCTATAAATGTCTCCATCTTCCCACCAACAGAATATATATCTCTCGGCATGTTGTGTTTGATGAAGGGACCTATCCGTTTGCTGCTCGCCAGAACACACCATCACCGGACTTGATCTCTGCACCATCCCTCGTATCCACTCTCCCACTTTATCACTCACCTCCATCTAGTGTGTCTTCACCTCCCTTGCAAGGACCTCACCATGGCCTCTCCATTCCCCTAGATGCCTCACCTTCTCGTCATGACCTCCCTACCCGAATCGAATCTGCTTCCCCCGCCTTAGTAATTTCGGCCCCACCATCTCCTAGCCGTGACCCCTCTTCCTCCCCTTTGCCGTTACCTTCGCCAAGCTCGATGGTTCCTCCTACGAATGTGCATCCAATGGTCACAAGGTCCAAACATGGCATTTTTCGGCCCAAGGCATACAGTGCTACTAAGCACCCCTTATCTCCTGATGATATTGATGAGCCCACATGTTTTTCCCAAGCCAAAGTGGACCCACAGTGGCGCTTGGCTATGGATAATGAAATTAATGCTCTTCTCTAGAATGGAATGTGGAGCCTAGTCCCATCCAAGCCCCACTTAAATATTGTTGGGTGCAAATGGGTTTTAAATTGAAAAAGAAAGCAGATGGCTCCATTGATCGCTACAAAGCCCGACTAGTTGCCAAGGGGTTCAATCAGCAGGAAGGAATTGACTATGGGGAGACTTTCAGTCCTGTGGTAAAACCTTGCACCATTCGTACAGTTCTCACTATTGCACTCTCTATGGGCTGGCCCCTTCACCAACTCGATGTGCAAAATGCTTTCCTCCATGGTGTCCTTGAGGAGGAGGTTTACATGAAGCAACCACCTGGATACATTGATCCCCAGTTTCCTACTCATGTGTGTCGACTCCACAAGTCTCTCTATGGTCTCAAACAAGCTCCACGGGCCTGGTACCACCGCCTGAGCACCTTTCTCCAACAGGTTGGGTTTGTGGGTTCCAAAGCTGACACTTCGCTATTCATTAAGCGAACCGCCCACTCCACAGTTTTTATGCTTGTTTATGTCGACGATATTATCATTACTGGATCTACAGTGGACTGTGTTCAAGCTTTGATATCTCAACTTCAGTCCGCTTTTGCCATAACGGACTTGGGCTCTCTCCATTATTTTTTGGGCATCGAAGCTCTTTCAACTCCTACAGGGCTTCTCCTATCTCAAAGAAAGTATACACTTGATCTTCTCAAGAAGACAAAGATGGACGGTGCAAAACCGGTTCGCACTCCTATTTGCAGCCAAGACAAGTTGTCTAAATTCACCGGCTCCGCGTTCAGCGATCCAACTCTATACAGGAGTGTTGTCGGTGCTCTTCAGTATCTCACTCTTACGAGACCTGATATTGCTTTCGCCGTCAATAAGGTCTGTCAGTTTATGCAGCAGCCCACTGATGATCATTGGAACGCTGTCAAGCGTATCCTGCGGTACCTAAAGGAAACTCTCTCTTATGGACTGCAACTCAGCAAGTCTACCCCTCTCACTCTTACTGCCTTTTCTGACTCAGATTGGGCTGGCTGCCCTGATGACCGCCGTTCTACTAGCGGTTACTGCATCTTCCTTGGTCCAAATCTGATTTCATGGAGTGCTCGAAAACAAAAGACCGTCTCAAGGTCTAGTACTGAAGCTGAATATAGAGGAGTTGCCATAGCCACTGCTGAGCTAATTTGGATTCAATCCCTCCTCTCTGAACTTGGATATTCTCCCACTGCTTCCCCTGTTCTATGGTGTGACAATCTTGGTGCTACGTATCTCACAGCTAATCCAGTCTTTCATGCACGGACTAAGCACATTGAGATTGATTATCATTTTGTTCGTGAGAAAGTTGCTAACAAAGGTCTTGTTGTCCGATTCATCTCTACAAAAGATCAGGTTGCAGATGTCTTCACTAAGGGGTTGAGCTCTGCTCGATTTGCTTTACTTCGGGACAAGTTGACCGTACGAACACCCACGCTCAACTTGCGGGGGCATATGGAAACATCCACCGGATGATCTCATCGCAGACGGAAAGAGTCCTCCTTTTAGAAACTCTGTTTCTGCTGTTTCTATTTCTTCTGCTGTTTCTATTTCCTGTAGACGTTTCTTCTCTCTGTAAATATTATTTAAAATCCCTTTTACCCAATGTTCTGGGTACGGGAGAATACATACAACAGTTTTAGTTTTGCAACTAAAACATTGCAAGAATTGTACACTGCACACTTGTTAAGATCAACCGCATCAGGCAAATTCATTGCGAGCAATTCATCTAAGGAAAATTCACTGTCAACAATTCACCGCCAGCAATTCACTGACGGAAATTCACGAAGTTTTTGAAATATATATTAAAAAATATTGGTGAATTGCTGGTAGCGAATTTTACTTGGTGGTGAATTTTCCGTCGGTGAATTTTCCATGACGGTGAATTTTCCTTCGGTGAATTGCTGGCGATAAATTTTCCTAGAGACATGAAGCAGAAAGGGGGTCTAATCCCTTTTATTCAATTAAAAAATTGTCGTGTTATAATCATTATAAGCATAGAATGAATGTAGTGATACAATTGATATGTGCAAACAACTCTTCTTTGGAAAGATCCTCGACTATTTTTCAATGACGAAGTTCTAAAATCATGGAAAGGAACATGACCATTTAACGTTATGGGTGAAAGATACAAGAGATAGTAACACTTGCATAAAAAAAATAGATACATACATAGCTTGCAATACCGAACATTTGGATGAGCAACAAAAATAATGCCAGTGTGTCTATTGAGAAAAAAACATATTCCATGTTAAAATGTGCAACATTCAATTTTCCTTTGAAATGTTCTCAGTGACAGGAGTTAGCAAAACTGAATGCGTGTTAGATAAATAATCCACCCTTGTTCAACCAATGGCGCTTTTTAAAAAAAACCAGCTCATATATGGAATAATATGTTTGCTAAAAATATTCCACAATTATCCAAGAAAATATAGATGCAAAGTTTGTTCTTGATGCATACACTGTATTATATGATGAAAAATGATAAGTCAATTATCAATATTTTCAATGAAATTTGGAGAGATCGTCGATAGTAGAACATTGATGTTGTAGCTATGATAGTCAAGCTTGGCAATGTATTGCTCAACTTGCAACAGATATCTATTTAATTGGTCATGCATATTGTCCTTTCAATTTGATTAAACTCAAGCTCAAGGAAGTGTACATTTAGTGACACATTTTCTATGAGTGAGCAATCATTTGTGATGAAATTGCAAGATGATTGAAAGAAGAGCCGAACAAATAAAAAAAAATTGTCATTTGTAAGTCTCTAGTAAATCATGACCAAAAACTCTTACAACATTTGTTTGAAAAAGTTTGTCTTTGAATCCAAAAGAGATGGAGGCACAATAAATCCAAGATCCCAATTGTAAATCATACACTTTGTCAAAGTACAATAAACGTAAAGAAATTAAAATTACTACGAATAATAGCTCTTGCTTTATGTTTCATTCATGTTAGATGAAAACACGTTGAAATAGGGTTTCTCAACATGGGAAAGTGCTTATGCATTGCAAGAGAAAACTATAAAAGTTAACCAAACAAAGTATGCCAATAATGTAAATGTATTATGGGGTGATCTAGATAAGGCTAGAAATTAAAATTACTAAAAATAATAGCTTTGTATTTATGCTCCACTCATGTTAGATTGAAAACACATCAAAATGTGGTTGCTCAACATGGGAAAATGCTTATGCATTGCAAGAGAAAACAATAAAATTTAACCAAAAAAAGTATGCCTATATTGTATATGTATTATGGGGCGATCTAGATAAGGCTAGAAATTAAAATTACTACAAATAATAACTCTTTCTTTATGTTCCATTCATGTTAGATGAAAACACGTTGAAATAGGGTTTCTCAACATGGGAAAGTGCTTACGCATTGCAAGAGAAAACAATAAAAGTTAACCGACAAAGTATGCCTATAATGTAAATGTATTATGGGGCGATCTAGATAAGTCTAGAAATAAAAATTACTACAAATAATAGCTCTTTCTTTATGCTCCATTCATGTTAGATGAAAATACATCAAAATATGTTTGCTCAACATGGTAAAGTGCGTATGCATTGCAAGAGAAAACAATAAAAGTTAACCAAACAAAGTATTCCTATAATGTAAATGTATTATGGGGTGATCTAGATAAGGCTAGAAATTAAAATTACTACAAATAATAGCTCTTTCTTTATGTTCCATTCATGTTAGATGAAAACACATTGAAATAGGGTTGCTCAACATGGGAAAGTGCTTATGCATTGCAAGAGAAAATAATAAAAGTTAACCAAACAAAGTATGCCTATAATGTGAATGCATTATGGGGCGATCTAGATAAGGCTCTTGATGATGTCAAGCTTGAAAATGAAAACATCAATGATGAGGGAAATGTACACAAGTTGTGTGTCATATTCAATGAATAATACAATGTGCTTGAGCGAACCTAGACTCTATAAAAACTAGCAATAGGCATAAACTAAATGGAAAATCTTTTAAAATAGGGAATAATCCATACTTGCTCAAAAACACCAAGTATCACAAGATTAGAAGAATGCTAAGCAAAAAACAACTTGCTTCCTCCATGGTGTCTTTTTATGACTTGCACATGTTCCTAATAGGAGGCACCAACACAAGAAAGACATGTATTGCAAAAGCCATGTACCAAAATCTTCTCTTGCTATAATAATAGATCTATTAACAATTAATTGAATAAGATAAAAGGCCTAATGGTTGTGCATGTGTAGGGAAGACCACCTATAACATAGGAGGAATGGCATTATACTCTACATTTCTCATACCCTTGAACAAATATAAATACATTATTGAACACAAAAAGTAGATGCATTGTCAAAGAAAAATCAATTGTGCATCCTCTATATTAACAAATTTTCATTAGTAGGTACATAGTTTTTTATATTACATACATAAAATGTTATGAGATATAATGCAAGCACCCACTAAGTATTTTGGAAATATTTCACTATAATTTTCTATGGTGACTAGTATCAAGCTCAATCCATAGATGATTGGCTTTTGTTTGAAAATTTAGTGTTAGATAATGTACAAATTCCGAAATTCCGTGTATAGAATCTAGCGTACCGGAAACTATTCCCACCCACTCGATCCTCGAACCATCTTTTTGAATAGATCTTCAGTGGTGGTTGAAGCTCCATTTCACCACAATTTTCAAAAAGAAAATATTGAATGTACAACTTACAAATAATAATGTGTTAGAAACATCACACCTTTGTAGCTATACTTAATAGAATATGATGTAGAGGCATCCTAAGGGCATCTTGGTGAATCTACATTCTTTCTAAAAAGATAAGAATGTGATGTGAATCAAGTGTTTGACAAATAGTTGACGATTTATGATAGGGAAAAGTGGAAATATTTCATTGCATTAGATAGTTAAGTGTTACAATTTTAGTAGTAGTTTTTTGAGTGAGTAATTGATTTTCTAGTAAAGTTATAGATGATTTGGATGTTATTTGTTCTATGATTTAGCAAATGAGTGTCATAAGCTAATAGAGATGTTCAGTTGAAAATTGTTGTGATTTATGGAAGGTTATTTTGGGTTTGCACCAAAGGATAGATATTTGTGGACAATTGGTAAATGTGTGATGAACCATGTGGAGATTATACATTATTGCAGCATTGGAATTATAGTTTTTTTAGTAGGTTGGTGACACATTTCATGTGGTTTTCAACTTGTTTCATCTTAAGTCTGACATAGATTATTTGGGGAGCTAGAGAAAAGTTTAAATATGAGATTTCAAGATGATTGGAAGCAAGCAAAGAGACTAAGGAAAGTAGTAGAGTTACAAAAGGCAGTAGCAGAGAAGCAAGGATTGAGAAGTGAGAAAGGCAACAAGTATTTTGATGTGGAGTACAAGTAGGGGAGTGGGTCATGTAAGGATCTTGTAGTGTTAAGTTGTAATCTATATGTAAATTCTAGAAGCAACTATGTTGTACATATGTGAGGAAAGGCATTGTGACAAATTGTAAATGAGTTTGTGAAATTAAATAAAAATTTGAGATTTTTTTAGGATGGACTTTTTTCCTTCACTAAGGGTTTTCCCAAGGTAAATCTAGTATTAGTTGTGGTGTTCCTTTTAACTTATGTGTGTTGAACTATGTAGGTATGGTTGGAAAACCCTTCTTGGAACTACATTAAATAATATCAAAGTGAGGTTGATCTTGACCTATTGTTGGTGTGGGTGTGAGTGCACTTGGTTGATGCAGTTTTTCATACTAAGTTTGTTAAATAAGGAGAAGACGTTGGTTCAAATTAAGGCATAAGTAGAATACATGAGGAAGTCCACCATGGTAAAATTTACTTCAAGAATTAAGTTTGTTTTTATGAGTTAAGGCAATCTAAAAGAAATTTATAAATAGAGTTCCAACCACGAGGCAATTTGCAAGATGTAGTTGTGGACAAAGTGTCAATGAAGAGAGATTGTTAATATGCCGTCGAAGAGGGGGCAAGGGATCTTGAATATTGTAAGAAGAATGGAAGAAATGTATGAGATTTCGAAGGCAATAAAAAACTAAATAAATGCATTTGAGAAAGATTATCAAAGGAATCCCAATTCTAGGGCTAAGGAGAGTGATGATGAGGAAGTGGTAGCAAACCATGTGGAATCAATTAGAATCAAAGAAGGTGATGCAGGAGCATCAACAGGCAGTTTTGGTTTTTATTTTGTTTTATTTTTGGTTTTTGCTTTGCTTGAAATTTTGCTTTGAGTTAGTGTTTTGAGGGCGTGGTGGTTTTGTAAGAAAAATTGAACTTAACAAATGCATAATCACCCATCCACACGGGAAAAATTTTGAGGATGCCAAATTTTGACTCGCATACATCCACACTAGTAGATAAGGAAGTTATGTGTGGGTAGTTAAAAAGACAAGAAAAGAGTTTTTGAAGAGCATCTCGAATGGGAAGGAAAAGTGTGGTTGTTTTAGCGTGTGAATTGGATGTTTGGCGTGGGATTATAGAGGGAGGCACGTTAGTTTTTAAAATTCAGTTAACCGTGCTATTGTGGTGTAGAAAAGGTAAAAATAGTTTCAAATTTCAGTTATGTTTTGAAAACCAATCACAAGAAAATTGCATCGATAGGAAAGAGTGGAAGGTTGGCATAGATAATAGAAGGAGGCAGCTTTCATGTGGAAGAGAGAATTGTTGTTCTTGGTGTGGGAAAGAGAGAAGGTTTGGGGGCAGCATACAAAAAGAAAAAGCAGATTTTTCATCGTGGGAAAGAGGGAAGCAGCTACAAGGGCACGATTTTTTTCCTTAGACAATTACTATGGTGCAAAAGGGAGCTAAGTTGGTTCCTTTCCAGTGAACCAAAAATCTTTTCTAGAGTGTTGTTATAGTTTGTAGTGCTTGCTAATTAAATTGTCTTTTGTTTTTCTTTAAACCAACTGTGGTGATGCTCATTGATAGAGCAGTTTGCTATGTAATGTTGCTTTGTTTATTTTTCCTCCAATAAGTCATGATAATGGTCATGATACATAGTTTTGTTGTGCACTTATGGCTGTGAATGATTGATTTGTTATACTCGCATGATCACAGTTTGAAAACTAGAAATAGATCAAGATAAGGTAGTCTGGTATGAAAGTTTTAGACTACATTAACTTCCAACTATCAATTTTTGGTATAAGAGCAACAAGTGATTGTGCAGGGTAAAGTTGGGCAAGATGCCACCAAGAAGAATGCTAAGAGGAGGTTCCAGACGAGGTGCTAAAAGAGGCATGGAATAAGGGATTCTTGAATTGTTGCAGAATCTCACGGAAAGAATGGATGTCGTGGAGTAGGCATAGAGGAGAGGATTACCTATGGGAGATATAAACGACAATGAAGAAGAGGAGCAGCCAACCAGAGAAGAGGTGGTTCATGAAGAAGAAGAACCTAATGGGGTTGAAGTAAGGTTATTGAGAGTAGTCATGGGAGTTGGAGCCAAGCCCAAGATAGAAGTTCCCACTTACTCAAGAAGCCTCGATGGAGAGGAACTCATTGATTGGATCAATGAGCTTGATAAATATTTTGAATACGAAGAAGTGGTAGAGGAGAAACGATTCAATTTTTCATGTACAAGACTCAAAGGCCACACTGCTACGTGGTGGGATTATGTTAAGTCAGAAAGAAGAAAGAAGAATAAGGAGAAGATAACTTCTTGGGATAGAATGGTTGCCAAGTTGAAAGCTAAGTTCCTTTCTGGAGACGACCAGACTAACCCATTCAAAAGATTACAAAACCTCAAGCAGAAAGAGATGAGTGTGAAAGAATATACAGAGGAGTTCTACAAGCTTGTGATTCAATTAGGGAATAGTGAAGAGGATATGGAGAAGGTGGCTAGGTACCTCAATGGATTGAGATATAGTTTGCAAGATGAGTTGAGTCTTTTGTCACTTAGGACTCTTAGGAAGCGTATCAATTTGTTATTAAAGTAGAGGAGAAGCTTATGAGAAGGAAAAATTGGCAAGGAAGAGGTAGAGGAAGAGGAGCAAGAAGAAGAGGGAAGCACTCTAGTAGAGGACAACAATACCATCAAGGCGAAGTAGGCACTTCTAGTGGAGAAGCCAATCTAGAGAGAGGAGGTTTCCAAAATAGAGGGAGACCATTTGGTAGAGGAGGTTACCAAGGTAGAGGAAGAGGCTTTCCAGGCAAGTTTTGTAAGTGTAACAAGTTTGGTCACAAAAGTTGGGAGTGTTCTGAGGTTTATGCAAGAAGGCCACACAAGGCTTGAGAGGAGTAATCAGATTGTGCAAGAAGACCAAGAGAGTATGGGGTCACCTTCTCATTACTTAGAAGAACCTAAGACTAAAGAGTCTTTGTTGTTCAAAAGAGTATTGTTGAAGCCACCAAAGGAGAGTCTGGAACTTGTGCAAAGGAGAGCTTTATTCAAGACCAATTGCAAGGCTAAAGGTAAGTGGTGTAAAATTATTATTGACAGCGGTAGTATAGATAATCTTATGTCAAATGAAATGGTGAATAATCTATGTCTTACTAGAACAAAACATCCTAATCCATATCAAGTTTCTTGGCTACAAAAAGGGCATCAATTATTGGTAGATGAGCAAGCCTCAATAGAGTTTCAGATAGGTAGTTATAAGGACATTGTTGTGTGTGAAATTATGCCCATCGGTGTTTTCCATGTGCTTCTTGATAGGCCTTGGAAATTTGACAGGAGAGCCATACATGATGGAAGAAACAATACCTATACTTTCCCAAAAGATGGACAAAAACATACACTGTTATCTTTGAGAGGAGAAGAAGGGGATAATAAGAGCAGCAGTAGCAGCATGGTTATGTTGGTGAGTGGTGAAGAATTTTTGTGTGATATGAAGAAAGAAAAAGTGGAATATGCATTGGTACTTAATCCTAAGGATGCTCTTGCCTCCACGAAGTTGGATGACTTACTGAATGAGATGCAGGACATATTGAAAGAGCATATGGAAATTTTGGTTGCTGATTTTCCAAATGAGTTGCCTCCAATGAGGAGTATTAGTCACCATATGGATTTTGCTCCAAGAGCTAGCCTACCAAACAAGGCTGCATATAGATTGAATCCCAAGGAGAATGAGGAGATTAGAAAGTAGGTTGAAGAGTTGTTAGAAAAAGGATTAATAAGGGAGAGTCTTAGCACATGTGTTGTACCAACAGTCTTAGTGCCCAAGAAAGAAGGTGATTGGAGAATGTGTATGGACTCCAAAGCAATCAATAACATAACCATTTGATATAGGTTTCTTGTTCCAAGGATGGATGATTTAATGGATTGTTTGAGTGGTTCTATGTATTTTTCAAAGATAGATTTAAAGAGTATTTCCCATCAAATAAGGATCAGACCTAGGGATGAATGGAAGACAGCATTTAAGACTAATGATGGCCTTTATGAATGGTTGGTTATGCCCTTTGGGCTTACAAATGCACCTAGTACTTTTATGAGGCTTATGAATGAAGTCTTGAAACCATTCTTGGGGAATTTTGTGATAGTTTATTTGGATGATATACTAGTTTTTATTAGGTCTAAGGAAGAACACCTAGAGCAATTAAGGTTGGTTATGACACAGATGCATGAGGAGAATTTGTTGATCAACCTCAATAAGTGCACTTTTATGAAGACTGAATTAGTCTACTTGAGTTTTGTGGTATCTAGAGAGGGCTTGAAGATGGACAAGAAAAAATTTAAGGCCATTGTTGATTGGCCAACACCTAAGAGTTCTTATGAGGTAAGAAGTTTTCATGGACTTGCTAGTTTTTATAGAAAGTTTATCAAAAAAATTAGTAGCATAGTTGATCCTATACTTGACACTATAAAAGGGCATAAAAAGCAGTTTGAATGAACTCAAGAGGCTGAAAAAAAATAGATTTATGAAAAAGAAAGTGACTAAACAACCTATACTGATGTTACCTAATTTTAACAGTCTTTCAAGTGGAGTGTGATGCTAGTGGCTTAGCAATAGGGGATGTCCTAAGTCAAGAAGGGAAACCAGTTGCTTATTTCAATGAAAGGTTAAAGGATGCTAAGAAGAAGTATTCAACTTATGACCTTGAGTTTTATGCATTGGTACAATCTTTGAAGAAGTGGAGGCATTACTTGCTTCCCAAAGAGTTTGTTGTTTATACAGATAACCATGCACTCCAGTTTATAAACAACCAACACAAGCTAAATCAAAGGCATGCAAAGTGGGTGGACTACCTTCAAATTTTAAATTTTGTGTTGAAACATAAGAGTGGGAAAGCAAACAAAGTTGTTGATGTGTTGAGTAGAAGAAGTCTATTATTACAATAAATTCAGGCAAACAGTGTTGGGTTTGATAGCTTGAAGGAGTTGTATAAAAATGATTTAGATTTCGGAGATGCATATGAAGCTTGCAACAGTCCTATCAATAGAGATAGAGGACCATGGATTGATTTTATGTTGCAAGAGGGTTTTTTGTTCAAAGGTAATCAGTTGTGCATTCTCATAGTGTCAATGAGGAAGAATCTCTTGAAGGAGAAACATTGTGGCAGCCTAGCAGGACATTTTGGGTAGGACAAAACTTACCTACACCTGAGTACACATTATTATTGGTCATGGATATAGGAAGATGTAAAGAGGCATGTGGAGAGATGTAGAGTATGCCAACATGCAAAGGGTAGCAATCAAAAAACTATTTTGTACCAACCACTACCTATGCCACATAGACCTTGGGATTCTGTAAGTATGGATTTTGTTGTAGGATTTCCTAGAACTCAAAGAGGAAATGATTCTATTTTTGTAGTTAAGGATAGATTCTCGAGAATGGTTCATTTCATTCCTTGCAAGAAAACTAGTGATGCAACAAATGTAGCTAAGTTTTTTTTCAAAGTTGTGTGATTGCATGGTATACCCAAGAGTATAGTGTCTAATAGAGACACGATGTTTGTGGGTCACTTTTGGAGAACACTTTGGAAGAAGTTGGGAACCCATCTCAATTTTAGCTCAACTTACCATCCCCAAATGGATCGTCAAACAGAAGTGGTTAACATAAGTTTAGGTAATATGTTGAGGTGTCTTATTGGAAACACACCTGGTAATTGGGATATGGCTTTAGCACAGGCTGAATTTTCATATAATGAATCTCCAAATAGGAGTATAGGTTTGAGCCCATTCTACATTGTCTATGGTATGCATCCAAGGGGTGTATTTCAACTCAAGGATCTTGGTAATTTTGAGAGGAGAAGTGCAGATGGTGAGGATTTTTCCAAAGGTATTCATGACCTCCATGAATACGTCAAATTGCAAATTGAGGAGAGGAACTAGTAGTATGTTGATAAGAAGCACAGAGAAGTACATTTTTAGGTTGGTGATCTCGTTTTGGCTCATCTCAGGAAGGATATATTTCCAAAAGGTGAATACAACAAACTAAAAATGAAGATCGGTCCTTGCAAAATTCTCAAAAACTTTTTCGCCAATGCTTATGAGATAGCTCTTCCTTCTAATATGGGTTTCTCGCCCATCTTCAATGCGGTTATTCTCTATCCCTACAAAGATGAGGAAACTGGTGGAATAGAAGACACGGAGTTGATTCCATGATGAGAATAGCAAGTGACCAAGTCGGCTCAGGTTGACATTGAGTACATCTTGGAGAAGCAGTTGTTGAAGAAAACTCGAGGTAAGGAATATTTCGAGTACTTGGTTAAATGGAAGGATCATCCTTTGGAGGATGTCACTTTGTTAACAACTGTTGAGATCTCCAAATATGGTCATAGTGTTGATGACCTCATGAGCAAGAGCTCGTGATTTTATTTTTGTTTTTGGGGGAGCTTGGTTCAGGAGCATCAACTGATAGTTTTGATTTGTTGTTTAAGTTTTATTTTTGGTTTTTTCTTTTCTTGGAATTTTGGTTTGAGTTAGTGTTTTAGGGGTGTGGTGGTTTTGTAAGGAAAATTGAACTTAAAAATGTATAATCACCCATCCACGTGGGAAAAATTTTGAGGATACCAAATAAAGACTGACATACATCCACACTAGAAGATAAGGAAGTTATGTATGCGCGGTTAAAAGACAAGGAAAGAGTTTTTGAAGAGCATCAAATAGGAAGGAAAAGTGTGACTATTTTATTGTGGGAATTGGATGTTTGGTGTGGGATTGTAGAGGGAGGAAAGTTAGTTTTTAAAATTTAGTTAACCTTGCTATTCTAGCATAGAAAGGGAAAAAACAATTTCAAATTTCAGCTATGTTTTGAAAACCAATCACAAGAAAATTGCATTGATAGGCAAAGAGAAGAAGGTTGGTGCAGCTAATAGAAGAAGGCATCTTTCACGTGGAAGAGGGAGTTCTTCTTGGTGTAGGAAAGAGAGAAGGTTTGGGGGAAGCATACAAAAAGAAAAAGCAGATTTCTCATCGTGGGAAAGAGGGAGGCAACTACAGGGGCGCGCTTTTCTACCTTATGAGTATGGGGACATTATGGACCTAGATCAAATACAATTTTTGAAGGACAAACTAAAAGGCCATGCCACAATCTAGTGGAAGGAATTTCAGTTGGAATAATGAGGAATCCTAGCATTGCAAAGAGGGACCAAATGGTGGAAAATTAGAATTCCAAATTTATTATGTCCAATTATCAATTGGATTTGTTGAAGGAGCTACACAATTTATGGTAGGGATAAATGATTATGAAAGGGTACACTGAGGAGTATTAAAAGCTAACAATTAGGTTAAGACATCATGAGGAAGGGGCCAATAAATTGGCCAGGTACATTAATATATTATGGGTATCCATCCAAGAGGATTCGGGTATGTGGAATATCAAGATAGTTGAGGATGCCTACCATATGGATCTCACAATGGAGAAGAATTTGAATCAAAATTAGGAGGATAGGTAGAACCACCAAAGAGAAAGAGAGGAGAAGAACTAAAACAACTAGATATGGTGCGGCAATAGAGGAGAAAGGCCAATATTTCAAGAAGACGTAACCAACACCATAAAGAGAAAGAAGATGATGTGAGCCATCATGGTAGAAAAGAAGATGACTATAGCAACTACCGCAAGGGTAGAGATGGTGGTGTAATTTCCCAAAAAAATGAAAGAGTAACCTACCATAGATGGAAATGGGAGCATGGAGGATACTCTCAATAGGATAGAAAATAATTGGGAGAGTAAAAGGAAAAAAATATTCAAAGGGACCTATTTCAAGTATGGAAAGAAAGGACACTGAGTGTTTGAGTGTGAAGGACAATAGGTAGAAGGTGGCACAAGAGTTGCATTCATTGATGAGAGGTCACCCACTTCAAAGAGGGACCCTAGGGATGGGGATTTATTGGATTCCCATAGAGCTCTAAGATGTGATTAGAGGGTTGAACCAACACAAAGGAAAAGTTAACTCAAGACCAAGACAAGAGGTAAGTATTATTATGTGGTAGTAGACAGTGGTAGCATAGAAAATATAGTGTCTATAGAAATGGTTGATAAGTTGAGACGAAGG
Source organism: Sequoia sempervirens (assembly GCA_007258455.2). Classification (NCBI taxonomy): domain Eukaryota; kingdom Viridiplantae; phylum Streptophyta; class Pinopsida; order Cupressales; family Cupressaceae; genus Sequoia; species Sequoia sempervirens. The sequence goes on from VDFB02043254.1 coordinate 45,068, forward strand.
ATGGTGAAGCATTCATGCTTGTACTATCTTAGCTAGTTGTATTAGGGGGCCAAATTATAGTGGAGAACAATATTGGGTGAGGTTTATCATTGGGGTGCACCGTGATGAGGTACTATATAATATTGCACCAATGATGTGTGTCATTTTTTGTTGGGATTTGGTCATGGTTTTTTTACAAAAATATGATGTATGATGGAAAATATAATACCTATACCATATGGAAGGACATCCAAAAGCATAATTTGATGACATTGATGGAAAGTGAGGGGGTATGCATTGGGGAGGAGTGATATTTGTTGATTCTAAAGATGTGTGGAATTTCTAGAAAGAGTAGTAGCACCACAAATACAAAAGAAGTAGAGCAAAAAATTCAAAGGAGGTCATCAAAAGGAAGGAATTGATGTAGACTTATACCTGAAATTGTATATAAAACTTTGAGTGTAGCTTCTCAATTCCTTTTAATACTAAAAATGGACAATTCAAAATAACATAATACTAGAATGAGGATATTATATTTTATTCAATGAAAAAAGAGTGCACTGCAACACTATTTTACTCTTGGTCTACCAAATAAGTTAGCTTAAACACATAAAATATTTATCTTTAACATAATAAAATAATACATACAACAATCTTCCTTATTCCATTAGCCCCCTTCTAGAATTCATCTCCTATTCCTCCCCTTTTTCTATATGAAAAACTACATCCTAAATAATCTACATTTACCTCTATATCTAACACTCTTATCATGATAAGCCTTCATTTATTTTCAAAACCCCAAAATAAAAATAATTGATCATTGTCCCTAGATTCCTTCAAAAATAAAATAAATTACTTGAATAAAATGCTAAAATTGGTCAAACTAATTCTAAGCAACACACAAATGTGGAGGAGGCATTTAAGGAAACTTTTTTACATCATCATCCTCTTCTCTTTAGAATTTGAAGCTCCTTGTTCAAATCTAATTTAATTGATCACAATCTTAAGGAAGTCATTGACAACACCAACATAAGACTATTCTGAATTCCTCTTATTTCCAATTGCATCACAATGAGCATGGATGAGATCCAATAAATAGAACATAAACATACGTAACCTACAAACTTTCACCTTCATCAAATTTATCATATTCTCAAGATCCTCATCTGCCAACTATTGTTTGAGTATGAGTCAACCCCATACACACCTATCAACTATCAACTTCTATAGAAGTTATTTTATTCTAGGTTGTTAATAGGAAATGTGGTTTCATTGAGTATGGTGGATTATAATCCCCATTTCCCTAGCCTTGTGAATTAACAATGGAAAAGAAATCTACAATGAATGGAAGTGCATTATTAGATTGCTCCAAATTTGGAACAAAATATAATATAGAATAAATGTTAATAGGATTGGAGAACTATGTTACACATTGTAGACTAGAGTATGTGGTACATAGCAATCTATTGCACCTCATTGTTATCAAAGACTAGATGTAATTGATGGATTGGATCAACAAGGATTGTGGTACAAAATGATGATGGAAACATTTTAATTTTCTTTTAAAATCCTAAGAAACTTAACATCACAACTATACTACTAAACCTTTTTTTTGGTGATGCGAGATTGCTTTCACCCTAGGATGCTACTACATTAAACATCCAAGTAGGAGTTTGGGCTAGATGGTAGAACCATCCTTTTGACTCAAAGAACCAAGCCACGACATTCCCTTCCACCAAATTAGATACCTTTGCAAATCATCACATTTTTTCTTCTTTCACTTCTAGTCTCTTATTAGAATAGAAATCCTCCTTCACCAATTGGATTTGTTTCTCTCTTCCCAACTCCTTGAAGGCTTAGTGGTCCTCCTCCATTGAAAAATATCATGGATTTTTGTATCATTTGTACCACCTATTACACCTACAAATAAACATTATTAGAAACAAAAATCAAGTTAAGGGAATAAAAAACTCCCATAGGTGTTTCCTCCTATGCATTATTCCATTTAGGCATACTTTCCAATTCATCTTTGTGAGGAATTCTTCATTTACTAACTTTGCATGATTTTTTCACAAGAAAAATCCTTTTTTATTGTCCTCCTTTGTTGCATAACAAATGTATGTGCTTGTATTTCCTCCCTTATTCACTCTCATTCCTTCTCCAAGAAGGTGATGATCTTCTATTCCATTTTCATCAATAATAGGATTCTCTAGACATTCCTATGGTTGATTCTAGAAATTTGTGTTCTCTGAAACCAATAAATCTTCATCACATATGGAGTTTCCAAATATCTCAATATTTGTTGCAACTTCCTCTCTAATGTGGATTGTTTCCATTATTATAATATCTTGGAACTCATCTTGCAATAGCTCATGTTCCTCTTCATTATAGTCATCTTCTCTTTTTGCATTGTAATCTTCAATGCCTTCCCCTCCTTCAAGGTAACACAACTCAACAATTTCATCCAACACATCTATCTCATCTATCTAAAACTCTTGGAAAATCACATTTAAATGTCTTTTATCTTCTAATATTTTTGTCAAATCTTAAAGGGATTCAATCGTCCCCTATTCTAACAGTTTTATCCCTTAGCCAATCCTTGTCTCTATGGATTTCCTCTATGAAAATAACTCTAGCTGGGTAAGTGCAAGAAGTTGGGTCCACTTTTAGGGGAAGTCTCATTTTTCAACTTTAAAACGGGTACCCATACATTTTTTAGAATAGGTGCCCATTTTAAAGTGGGTACTTGTTCCAAAATTTGGAAACTCATAATCTATTTTTTTCATTTGGATTTCAGCTCAAAAAAGGCATAGTAACCCAAATCTTAGCCTTGGACCTATAAGTACAATGTCATGGCAATATCAAGAGAAAAAATTGAATTTGGCTATATGGCTGACGGGTTTATTTTCAAAATTATTTTCTAAAATTAAAACCCATTATTTATGATGATGTCTAGTTTTCAGATATGTATTTTTTATGATTGGATTATTTTTCTATTTTTTAATTAATTTCTAAGGAAACTGGTCCATAAACTTGAAGTGTTAGGTTTTTCATATTTATAATAACTTTTAATTTGTTAATTTTCTTGTAAAAAAATTATATGGCATCAATCTACAAACAATTCTTTACAAAATTGAAAAAAATTCAAAAAATAATTAGTTTAGGTCAAATTATGGTGTATGTACACAAGGATTTTAAGAAACGGCAATTAGGGCCAATAAAAAATTAATAAAAAAATATTTAGGAAAAAATTTAAAAAATATATCCTCATCAATATTCAGTATAATACACACATTTCCCTAAAGGAATTAGAAAAATACTTTTATTTAGTTCAAATTATGGTGTATGTACACGTGCATGCTATGGTCCTAAAGAATGGCTTTTAAAAAGTGGTTTTTACACATGCCTATTAAAAATTATTTTGTATAATCTGGGTATTAAAATAAATTACATGTTTAGAAACTAGACTCAAAATACCAAATTTTATATTACTGGACTTTTGTAAGATTCAATGTGTAAGTGCTTCAAATGTTTAGTCCAACTGTGACAAATTCTAAAAATTAGAAAAAACACTTTAATGTCTTTATTGTAGATTTATTTCTCTTTGCATTTTTATTATTCCATGTCGCATAATCCTCCAATGGACATCTTAACTCTTCCAACTCAATCTTTAACTTTCGCAACTCTTTTTGTTGGTCATTTGTTAGCGTTTACCTTTGTCTTTGTCTTATATTTTCTTCCACTCTAGTTATCCACTTTCTTACATTATGATACAGCTCTAGATATTTGGATCCAAAACCATATCCACAACTCTAAAATAAAGTTGCAACTCTTTCCTCCTCTTCCATTCTAGAAGGATGATTCATTAACCATATTTAAACATTATTTTTCTAGCCTTCATCCCTTCAAAAAAATTAACACAAATTTGGAGTAGATCTAGAAGTTAATACTTCATAGGCTAGTACAAAATGAATTCAACTCTTAGAAATCTTCAACTTAGACAACTACATGGCAACATTGATACCAATAAGCTACAATGAAAAAAGGACTCTAATTCCTAGTATATCCTTACAAATTCATTAACTTGCTTATAGTTTATGTCTATTATAGGATGATTCCACAATAATGAATTCCACTTTTTGGTCAAAGTAAGATATTGAAACCAACATTTTTAACTAAATTTTCACTTTTTGACATCTATAGCAGCTAAACTGATGAGAATTTGAAGATGGTGTGAATTAGTGATTTGTGATGATTGGTGTGTAAATTCTAAATTTTTTTAATTAGAAATAAATTGTGAATTTTTTTGCATAACTTTTAATAACTTGTTTTTTTATAGTAAACAACATTTTTAAAAGTGGCATTTATGTCGTAACACAAAAAAAAATTATAGAAAAAATAACATTATAATTTTAAAATATAGATTTGTAACATCAAATATATAGTGTATGGATATTTTTTCATAATTTTTTGTTGCATTTTTTTAATTAATTTTTGAAGTCAAAGTAATTATAATTTGGACATAAGTGTATGTCGTAAGGATAAATTGTTTCATATGTATCAAAATTCAATTTATTTTTTTGTTGAAACAAGGACATCAATACCTAATGCGTAAATATTTTTTGGAATTCTTTCCAGTATTTTACTAGTTTCCACGTGTAGAATAAAGAATTTCATGTTTAGTGAAAAACCTATGTTTAGTAAACCATAGAAAATAAATATATAATAAAATTAAAATATATTAAAATTATACTTGTTGGAAAGCTCATTTCAAGGACCACGATCGTACAAATTATCTTGTCAAGTTTATTCCATTTGTAGGTCCACATCGAGGTTTGAAACTAAAATTTTTGAAGAAAGATTGAGGCAAAGAGTGAAAGTGGTTAGCCAATGACCTTTGTCTGGAGGCCCTTTCAATGAAGATACCTTTGTTTGAAGGTCCTTCGAAAGAAGGTACCTTGGATCAAAGGTTTTTCTTTCATTTGAAGGTACCTTCGAATAAAGGTCCCTTTGGGTGACCAAAATAATGTTAAACATTCGTAATAGAAGACCTTTGAATGAAGATCCACTAACAAAAAAATATTAAAAAATATAGTTGTCAGCCTTCGAACAAAGGCCTTTATTAGCCGACTTTTTCCAATCAAATGTTTATGTAAATGTCATATATATATGAGGTCATTTTTGTATTTTTTTAATCAAAAAATAAGGAATCCAAATACAATTTAAATTTGGAAATGAAGAAATCATAATGTCTAAATTAGGGTTTCAAAATTATAAATAAAACTAGGGTTTCAAAATACAATTCAAATTTCATAATGAAGAAATTACAATGTCTAAATTAGGGTTTCAAAAAATAATTTAAATCAGAAAATGAAAAAATTGTATGCCAAAAACAAGGGCATATCTGTTAAAAACATAGTTCCATGGAGTTTCCTGACAGGGGGATGCGGGGACGCAGGGATGCGAGTACGAGTTTCAAGGATGGGGGGACCAAGGGCCTAAGTTTGGGGATGGAAGGAGGAGGATAAAGGGATGGTGGCGAGGCGGAGACACTGAAATATATATAGTACTTGAAAAAATAGTTATAAAAAGATGCATAAGTATAAGAATTACAAATGAAATTTTGGAAAACTAGTTTTAAGCATTTGAATTTTGAAGTGAACCTTAACTTGACATCACTCTACTTCTTGCTCTTCATCTTGCTCCTCCTCAACCCCCTTGCTCTTCATCCTCACTCTTTCACCTTACACTTGCAACTTTCACTCTCTCACTCACATTATTAGCTTCTTGTTGATTTGTTTTTTGTGAATTGAAATGAGGATACGAGGCAGTTATATAGAGTTTGTGGGGTTTAGGTGGGGCCCATAGGCCATTAGGGTTTGGCCTTGGGCACAAAATAAATTGATTTTTTTTTAAAAGATTTTCTTTTTGGTCATTTGGTCACAGGTGACGTCTGGGCATCTTCAAGACTGTTCGGAGACAACTAGGAGGACACCTCGACATCCATGAAGTCCTAGCGGTGTCATGGAGATGACAACACTGGTGGTGGGATGGTGGCATTGGTGGTGGGTTGGTGGCGGGCGTCCTCCCAAGTCCCTAAGTCTCCAAGATGGGGATGTCTAGGAAACATGGGGTTTTTTGGGGGGGACGCATCCTTGTGGAACACTAGTTAAAAATGATAGGAAAACTTGCAAACAACTGGGTGATGAGGGCGACACCACCCAAAACCCACAGAAATAACAACAACAGATACCAACATAGAAGATGCGAGACAGAAAAAATGATTTACTTTCAATTATTTTCAGAAAATGTAATTACAAATTCAAAGCTTACATGCTACAACCTCGTGGGCTTGATTCATTACAACAAAATCAACTCTGAAAAGAAAACCCACTATTCGGAGCCACAATCTACACTATCAGGGCCACCCTCTTGTTATCACGGAATCTAACAGTGCTCGTTCCACAGATAACCCCCCTACGAAACTTGTCTGTTTCCTAGGATTCGTGGAGTTCAAGTACGCATAAAGAAGTGATTTTCACGCCACCTTGAAATGCGTTCCTAAGCCTCGAATAGTCAATTCGAGCATTCCCCCATATTCGCCTCGCGAAGACCTTCGAAATGAGCTCCTTCGCGAAGTCTCACTGTTCGTACTTAGTGAATTACGAAAAATGCAGTGGCACTAAAAAAGTGCGCTCCTGCCCTGAAGCCAAAATTTGGCTAAGTACAAAAAGTGCAGGGGCGCTAAATTTTAGTGCCCCTGCATGAAGTGAAATTTCTAAAAAAATGCAATAGCACTAAATTTTAGCACCATTACACTTTTTCCTGACACTTAAACTTTTTCTGGCCCTGGCGCGTTTCTTCATGTTTTTCGCATTTTTCGTCAATCGTGCCACATTTCGTGCCTAAATTTATTGCTCGACTTGAGTTAGGTTTTTTATTTTCTCTTTCACTTAAAAGTGTTTTAATTTGCCATTTTCATTGTTATGATTTTTGTTCTTCCTCTCTTCATGCTGGGCGAGTTTTCTTCAAACTGCAAACACGTGTTTTAGAATTTCGCATTCTTCTCCAGCAATCTTCGCATTTTGGTCTTGCGTTTTCATTGATTCAATCCTTTCCATGGCGTTTCTGCGTGGCTCTCTCTTCTTACCCTCGCGCAAAGGAACTCTTGTGTTTTGTTTTCAACGCATTCTTCTTGCATTTCTCTCCAACGTTTTTTGTGCTAACTTCTTTCCTTGTCTCCCTTTCTATAAATTTTTGATGCAAACATTGGGGATTCTCTTGTGTTGTAAGAATGGTTCCTTTGAAAATACAATGGTGATGAAACGAATTTCAATTGTAATTCCATACAAATGAACTCCTTGCCAACCCTGAGCGCCGTTTTCATGCACCTCTACATCTGTTTTACCCAAATCATGTCTCAGATGCAGAAGTGTTAAAATTTAGCGCCATGACATGTTGCACAAGTCAAAATATTTTCTAACTCTGAAAAGTACAAGGGCACTAAAATTTAGCACCCCTGCATCAAAGTCTGAATTTCCAAGATGTAAGGGTGCTGAATTTTAGCGCCCTTACACTTTTTACAATCTTTTTCCAGATGAACTTCAAACTCGCCTAATTTACTCCTGAACTTCTTTCCTTCCATTTTGTGCATCATTTTTCGTGCATCATTCCCCATTTCATGCTTGCTCGACATTGTTGCTCGCTTCGCACTTCTCAATGTTGCTTTTTCTGCTAACGCCTGTTGATTCACCATCCTTGCAGTTTCTCTCCAGATCTCGTCAAGTGATCTCGAAGGTGATGTCCTTTGATCTTGGTTCTTCCAAATAAAAAGTTCATGCAGGAGACTAGGAAGAAGTATGAAGACTCCGCGCCCAAGCAAAGAAACATGAAGAAGCTTCTTGTTCTCTAGTTTTAGACATTTCCGGTGCATCCCATTATGCATCTTGTAAATATTTCTCGACATTTTCGAAAGTCTTTTTGTAAATTGTAATTACACCAAGTCCAAAGATGTAATATTTTGAAAACAAATTACACTTTGACTTTGGTCAAAGTTAGGTGAGATCTCCTAAAATCGCTCACCTAACTTTCCCGATTTTCTCAATCTCTTTCCTTCTTTGCTCATCCCTCTTTCTATATAATGTGAGGGATTTTCATTGTAATTTTATCCTTTAGCATTTTGCAACGAAGTGCTGCCCTTTTTGAAGCAAATTTGTGAAACTTTGTGTTCATGCTTTGTGAATGAGATTCGATTAATAAAGAAAAGGATTGCAAGCCAAACTTTGTGTTGGATTCGATACTTTTGGTGGTGATTAGCTTGAAGAATCTGAAGGACTCTAAGTAGTTTATGTAAACTTTGTGTTACATTTATTATTTAGATTGCATTTGTATTTCTGTTTATCATTTGGTTGAATGATCTACAAGACTTTGTGCTTGTAATCATTCATGCTCTTGCATGTTCTAGTTGAGTGATCTACAAGACTTTGTGCTTGTAATTATTCATACTCTTGGATACTTTTGTCGAAGGATCTACAAGACTTTGTGCTTGTAATCGTTCGTGCTATTTGATACTTTTGTTGGATGATCTACAAGACTTTGTGCTTGTAATCGTTCATGTTGTTCGAGGAATTGTTGCGTCTAAGAAGACTTTGTGCTTCTAATGTGACAAACGATACATCTACAGAGATCCAACATTGAAAAAGCTACGGAACGACTTTGTGCCTTCGTGAGCTTTCCCTTTTTACTTTATTTGTTTGTTATTAATCACTTCTGGTATCTCTACGCTTCACTTTGACGAGATAGAGATATTGGTATTACTGCTAGTTGTTAGTTTAAGGTTATCAAGAATTGTAAACTCCCAATGGTGAAGCATTGTAAACATCTTCTCTGAAAAAAGAGAGAAGGATGAATGTAACACACCCCCCCCACTCCGTAAGTTCCGTGTACATTTTGTAATTACTTGTTTGATTTACTATCGCTTCTGTTAGCAGTAAGAAGGGCGCCTCCCCTTTCTGAGAGGAGAGATTCACATCTCACATAGCTGTGGCTGAAGTCCAAGTTGTGTAATCTATCGAAAAGTTGATTACATAATTTTCACCCAACACCTCTACAACCCCCACTTAACCCTTTTTATTTTCCCTAATAACCGCCCTAGAATGTTCTAGAAGTTCAAATTTCCCCTCTTTTTTTGGCGCCAAAAGTCTCGCCGTTTGATTTATGGCCTAGGGAGAATTTTTTATGAAATTCACTTTTTAGAGGACCAATTTTGCAGGGCCATAACTTTTGATCCAGGTGTCCGATCTGCTATTATTACATATCATTGAAAAGCTCTCGACGAGCTCTACAATGCATGAATTGATCGTAGGTCGGTTCAACCACTTTTTGAGCTGTTTCGAGGCCTCTAAAGTTTTATATCTGAATTTGAAGCTGCATTGGAGAAATTTCCCAGGACAGAAACTTTAATTTATCCCAAACCGTGTAGGGTATTGAGGTGATTCTTTCATGACTGTAAATTTTTTTCTGCTCTGCTCCTTGGGGTAAATTTTCACGTCCATACGAGCCCGTTTAAGTCGACTTACTAAAAATAGTAAGTGCTCATTTTTCGCTATTTTTGAAGCCTGATAGTCTTATACCCCTCAAGTGCCATCATGGGACTCAAAACAACTAAAGAAAATAAAGAAAACATTTTTTTGGGTGATGCAATATTTCCCTACACCGTTGGATGCTCCTACATCAAACACCCAGGGTAATTTGAAAAGTGACCCTGTCACTTCTCAAGAGTTAGAGGGAAACCAAGACTATTAACCTCGGCCTCAAATAACCATGATGAATCTTCAGCAAGCCTTCCTCTCCATTTCACCAAGTACTCTACATATTGTCTGTTTCTTGTGCTTCTACCCACACGGGTATCCAGGATTTCTTCTATCTCTTCCTTCCCTGGAGTAGGTGTTGGAATTTTCCACTGTTCTTTTAGTGGACCCTCCTCTATATCGCCTTCATGATACTCTGTCAAATCAGCTATGTTGAACACAAGAGAAATGTTTATTCCACTAGGCAACTTACCTCATAAGCATTTCCTAAATCATGCTTCTTCAGGATCTTGCATGGTCCAAACTTCTTCATCTTTAACTTGTTGTATGTACCAACTAGAAACCTTTCCTTTCAAAAATGAACCATGACTTCATCTCCTACTTGGAACTCCTTATACCTTCTTTTCTGATCTACCTGGGCCTTATATTGTGAGTTCATCTTATTGATATATCTCTTCACCTCTTCGTGCAAATTCTTCAGGTGCTCAGCAAAATCTTCAGCCTCAACACTACTCTTCTCCCCCTTATCCATCTTTCTCAATTCAGAAGCAGTTCTTGGACTACTCCCATATACAATCCTGAATGGTGATTCACCAATGCTCCTATTGACATAATTGTTGTGAGTAAATTCCTCCTGTGGTATAATCAAATCCCATCCCTTGGGCTTATCTCCAACTAAGCATCTTAGCAGGTTGCCCAAACTCCTATTCACCATTGTTGTTTGTCTATCGGTATGTGGATGGTGTGCAGAATTGAACTTCAAATCTGTCTTCAACTTCTTCCATAATGTCCTCCAGAAATAACCAACAAATTTGGTATCTCTATCTGAAACTATACTCTTTGGTAGACCATGTAGTCTCACCACCTCTCTGAAAAACAACTCTGCAACATGAACAACATCACTAGTCTTATGACACAGAATGAAACGTGCCATCTTTGAAAATCTGTCCACCACCACAAATATGGAATCATGCCCTCTCTGTGTCCTTGGCAAGCCAAGAACAAAATCCATGCTAATATCCTCCCATAGCCTCTCAAGTACAGGTAATGGCTGATACAATCTAGTATTTTGACTTGTTCCTTTTTCCATCTAACATACTCTACAACTTTGTACAAACTTCTTCACATCTTTTTGTAACTATGTCCAATAATAATTCTTGTTGTCAAGAGCAATGGTCTTATCTCGACCAAAATGTCCAGCCAATCCTCCACTATGCTTCTCCTTGATTAGATTCTCTCTCATAGAACTCCTTGGAATGCACAATTGGCTTCCTCTAAACAACATCCCATCTTGGATTAAGAAATCTAACCATCTTGTCCTATCCAATGTAACAAGTTCCAAACAAGCTTTCCAAGCTTCTACAAATTCTGGATCTTCAGGATACAAACTTTTGAGTTCATTGAACCCAACAACCTCTATATTCATTTCTATCAACAAATTTTTCCTTCTACTCAAGGCATCTGCAACTCTGTTTTACCTTCCACTCCTGTGCTTCAAAACAAAAGTACAATTCTGCAAAAACTCAACCCATTTTAAGTGCATTTGATTCAACTTTCCTTGACTATTGAGATACTGCAAAGCCTGGTGATCAGTGTATAAAACAAATTCTTTTGGAAACAAATAGTGCCTCCATTTCTTCAAATCATGAACTATAGCATAAAACTTGATCATAGATAGAATATTTCTTCTTGGCATCATTCAAATTCTCACTAAAATAGGCAACATGCTTACCTTCTTGACTCAAAACAACTCCTATGGCAGTGCCACTAGCATCACAATCTACCTAAAAGACCTTATTGAAATCTGGAAGTTCCAAAACAAGTTGCTCTATAGCTTTCTTCTTCAACATAGCCAAACTTTTGGTTGCTCATGTGGTCCACTTAAACTCTTTTATATCCCCTCTCATCACTTCAATTAGAGGTGCACAAATACTATTGAAATTCTTAATAAACTTTCTGTAAAAACTTTCTAGACCATGAAATGATCTTACCTTCGTAACATTCCTTGGGGTAGGCCATTCAATGATAGCTTTCATCTTCTCTGGATCCATTTTAAGACCCTTTGTTGAGACAACAAATCCCAAATACACCAACTCTCTCTTCACAAAACTACATTTCTTCAAATTAATCAACAGCTTCTCCTCCCTTAACTTCTTAAAAACTTTTTGGATGTGCATCAAGTGCTCCTCCAATGTCTTACTGAAAATCAAAATATCATCCAAATAAACAATAAGAAATTTTCCTAAATTATTTCAATACCTCACTCATAAGCCGCATAAAGGTGCTCGATGCATTGGTTAGCCCAAAAGGCATGACTAACCACTCATACAAGCCCTCCTTGGTTTTGAAGGTTGTCTTCCATTCATCTCCTTCTCTAATCCAAATCTGGTGATATCCATTCTTCAGATCTATCTTTGTGAAGTACTTAGCTCCACTCAAACAATCCATAATGTCATCCATTTTCGGCAAGGGAAATCTATACTTGATGGTGATCTTGTTGATGGCTCTAGAATCTATACACATCCACCATTCCCCATCCTTCTTTGGTGCTAGTATTGCAGGTACTGCACATGGACTCAAACTCTCTCTAATCAATCCCTTCCACAACAACTCTTGCACTTGTCTATTCAACTCTTCACTCTCTGCTGGAGTCAGACGATGAGCTGCCTTATTCGGAAAACTGGCTCCAAGAATCAAGTCCATCTGATGACTAATATTTCTCACTAGAGGCAAACCTTCAGGTACATTATCAGAAATAATAGCTTGAAACTCATTCAACAAATCTGAAACCTCTATAGGTACCTCAGTAGTAGCTTCTTTATCAATTCTAGGGATCAATGCAAAACACATATGCTCATGCCTCATACCTTCTAGGAACTTTCTTCCATCAACCAAACAAATTCTTGCATTACTGCATACCTTTTCCTTTGCCTCTTTCAAGGGCTTCAACTTATGACGAACCCCATCCTTTGTTAAAGAATAGGTGTTGGCATGCCCATCATGTACTACTCGTTGATCAAACTACCACGGTTTGCCTAACAACAAATGACAAACATCCATAGGCATAATATCACACAATACCTCATCATGGTAATTTCCAATCTTTAACTTTACCAAACATTGTTCATTTACCAGGGCTTTATGATCCTTCTACAACCAAGCAATCCGGTAGGGGTTCAGATGCCTTCTTCTCTTGAACCACAACTTACTAACCATTTCTTCTGAAACAAGGTTATCAATACTACCACCATCAATAATAACATTACAAACTTTACCTTCACACTTACATCTAGTGCGAAATAAATTCTTCCTTTGAGTTGGTTCCTTCTCCTCATTCAGCAAGGCTCTTCTGGTAACAAGAACCTCTCCTCTTTCTGCTTCCTCAGAATGTGAAGACTTAGCATCCTCATCATGTGCAACTCGTGCATTACCCTCAGGTCTTCTATTTTTCCTTCCTTGATGTTGAGGACACCCATAGGCTCTATGTCCTTATCCACACTAGAAACAAGTTCCATGAAAGCCTCCTCTTCCCGGCCCTCGTCCAGATCTTCCTCTTCCTCTTTGGTCTCCATTATTTTGATCACAAGGATGGTAGGTGTTATCTCCCTTCTAGTTTTGGTTGCTACTGGACCCTTCACCCTTCTTTTGATTTTCATTTTTACCTCCGTATGACCATCCGCCAGTCTTTCCTCCATGGCCTCCACCTTGTTGTTTGTTCTCAAACCTCTTGTTCAGTCATTCTTCAACCTTTAGAGAAAACTAATAAGTTTCCTCAATGGTGGTCATTCTTACCAGTGCCAATTCTTCTTGTATGCTTGGCTTCAACCCGTTAATATAACAAGCAACTTTCTCCTTATTCGCTTCAAAATGTCTTGTCTAAATCAGGACCTTGTGAAATTCCTATGTGTATTCTTTCACTATCCTTGTTCCTTGCCTCAAGCTCTACATCTTCTTGAGCAGCTCCAATTCGTAATCGACTGGAATAAATTGTTTCTTCAATTTTGACACCATTTTGTCCCATCTGGAAATTTTATCTTTCCCTTGTCTTCCTCTTTCTAACTAGACCTCTTTCCACCATATATTGGCGTGACCTTTCAATTTTGTCTTTGAAAATCTCACTCTATGAGGATCTTCAATCTCCTCAAACTCGAAAAAATTCCATGTCATTGATCCAATCAATCAATTCTTCAGGATTCAGATTTCCACTAAAAGTTGAAACCTCCATTTTAGATTTCTTCCCAATGCTTGAGATCGCTCGCAACAATCTTCTTTCTCCAGGATCCATTGGATCTTGCTCTTCCTCTTCCATTTCCTCTTTTGTTTCATCTTCATTGTCATCTTTGTCTCGTTGCACATCTCTTCTTCGAACCTCTTGTTGCAAGGTTTCTAATTCCTTCTAAGGGCTATGATTTCATCTTTAGGTGGATCTCTTCCTCCACCACCTCGGCCTCTACCTCTTCCATATTGGGCAAGTCTTGGAGGCATCTTGAGCTCAACCCACACTCACAGGTCCTGTTGCAACTGCCTCACATTCAGCGCTTAGGAACTCTTGCTCTGATACCACTTGATAAGGGCAACATCCCACAAAAATCACAATAGATACCAACACAAAATATGCGAGACAAAAAAAATGACTTAATTTCAATTATTTTTAGAAAATGAAATTACAGATTCAAAGCTTACATGTTACAGCCTCAAGGGTTTGATTCATTACAACAAAATCAACTCTGAAAAGAAAATCTACTATTTAGAGCCACAATCTACACTATCAGGGCCACCCTCTACAACCCCCACTTAACCCTTTTTATTTTCCCCAATAACCACCCTAGAATGTTTTAGAAGTTCAAATTTCCTCTTTTTGTTTTGGCGCCAAAAGTCTCGCTGTTTGATTTTTGGCCTAGGGAGAAATTTTTATGAAATTCACTTTTTAGAGGACCAATTTCGCGAGGCCATAACTTTTGATCCGGGTGTCCAATTTGCTATTATTGCATATCGTTGGAAAGCTCTCAACAAGCTCTACAACACTTGAACCCACCATAGGTTGGTTCGGCCACTTTTTGAGCTGTTTTGGGGCCTCTAAAGTTCTATATCTAAATTTGAAGTTGCATTGGAGAAATTTCCCAAGACGAAAACTTTAATTTCTCCCAAACCATGCAGGGTATTGAGATGATTCTTTCATGACCGAAAAAAAAAATTTTGCTCTGCTCCTTGGAGTAAATTTTCACGTCCATATGAGTCTGTTTAGGCTAACTTACTAAAAATAGTAAGTGCCCATTTTTCGCTATTTTTGACGCCTGATAGTCTTATACCCCTCAAGTGCCATCATGGGACTCAAAAAAGCTAAAGAAAATAAAGAAAACATTTTTTTTGGGTGATGCAAGATTGCCCTACATGGTTGGATGCTCCTGCATCACTGAGCATGTGTAGACCTTCACTTGAACATGTGGAATTTTTTTACTCTCCATCGTAATATCAAATGTTTGCCACTCTTGCAAACAAACATTGAGAAATGAAAATGAAAATGAATTGGAAATTGTCATTTTCAATTCATATACCTTTTAACAAATAAAACAAAATAATACCTTCGAGTGAAGGTGACCTTCGCTCGAAGGTATTATTTTATTGTTTTTTATTTACCAAGGTCTTTGAACGAAGATTTTTGCGTGAAGGTCTCTACACTAGGATCTTTGAATAAAGGTAATTGAAAAAAAAAACCCCGACCCCCCACCCCACTTTCAAAAATTTGATATCCCAAGTTTTGGACTGATTATTGTGGGATGACCCATTATAACTCTGCCATAGCATTCCTCTCATCGGCATGGTACAATTGATAAGGGAATATATTAGGAATGGAAATTTAGGCTTGTAGAGAACTCAAACTTCCAACTAGTTATCATTAAATAAAGGTTGTTTCTCACCATTAACACCTTTTCCAACTTGATAGCTAGGACATTAATATTCTTCATCAAAAATTGCATTCAACATCGAAGATTCCATGCCACCACAAGTCTCACTAAACTCAATATAGATTTGTTCCCTTGTGTTCATACCTATTATTCTCCTACACTGCAAACTTTCTTCAACTGAACACACACTATATTCACAACTACTCACATTCCCTTCACACTGATGCAATAATAAAGGGATGGTTTAACAAGAAATGGACAGAAAAAATAGAGTATCATAATGACTCATTAGCACAAGAACAATTTGCTCTGATACCAAACTAATGTAGAATCAAACCTGAAACTACATATGAAACTCTAAGTACACCTTCTTAGTGCCTTTTAATACTCAAAATAAACAATTCAAAATAGCAAAAGACTAGAGTGAGGAAATTATATTTGATTCAAAGCAAAAAGAATGCATAGCAACACTATTTTACTCTTGGTTAATAAAATAAGTTAGCTTAAAAACATAAAATATTTATCTTTTAACACAATAAAATAATACATACAAAAATCTTCATTATTCCATTAGCCCCCATCTAGAATTTATCTCCTCTTCTTCCCCTTTTTCTATCTAAAAAAAGTATATCCCAAATAATCTACATTTACCTCTATATCCACGTCTCCTATCATGATCAACCTTTATTTATTTTCAAAACCTCAAAATATAATTAATTGATCGATGTCCCTAGATTCCTTCACAAATAAAACTAAGTAGTAGAACAAAATGCTAAAATTAATAAAACTAAATCCTGAGATGTTTGAGCAACAAACATGAAGGAGGCATTCAAGGTAGATGCCCTATATCAGCCCTCTAAAGAACAAGACAAATGAACAAGAAGATGACTTATATTGAAGAATTGTTGACAATTGGGGGCCAAGTAAAAGGGTAGGTGGAAACTAAGAAGGAGGCTAACAAATGTGAGAGACTAGTTGAGAGCAAAGGGAAAAGGGTCATGATTGAATATAGGTCAAGAGCAAGTAGAGTGAAGGATGACTAGTGGAACAAAGTAACATATGAAGGAGTGAAAGCAGTGCTCAAGGTGGATTGTTGGAAGCATACCCAAGGAGGTGGAATGAACGAGTTGAAGAAATATTGGGTTGGAACTCCAAGACTAGTGTGAGTTACCCTAGAAAAGGAGGGACTCTTTTTTATTTACCTTAATTGTCTAATGCAAGGGCATCCTAAGGGCTTCATGGTGAATTTGCATTGTGCCTAAAAAGATAAGGTAAATCTAGTGTTTGACAAATAGTTGGCAGTCTATGATAAGGAAAAGTGGACACATTTCACTGCATTAGATGATAAAAGTTGTGGTTTCAATGGTAGTTCTATATGAATAATTAATCTTATGGCAAAGTTGGATTTTTTTTTTGTAAATGAGTCTATTTTAGGCTAACAAAGATGCCCAATTGAAAATTGTTATGATTTGTAAAAGGTTATTTTGGGCTTGTGTCAAAGGATAGATATTTGGGAACATTGTGTGGGCCATTGGGAAGATGTGTGATGAACTGTGTGGATATTATCCACTATTGGAATACATAGTTTTGTTAAGTTAGTGGCACGTTTCATGTGGTTTTCGCCTTGGCACCATCTTGAGACTGACATGGATTGTTTGGGGGTCTAGAGAAAGGTATAAACATGAGATTTCAAGACAATTGGAAGCAAGCAAAGAAGATTAAGGAAAGTAGTGGAGTTACAGAAGGTGGTAACAAGGGAGTAAGGATTGAGTAGTGAGTGAGGCAACAAGAAATTTGATTTGGACTAAAGTAGGGGAGAGTAGGTCATGTAAGGATCCTATAGTGTTAAGTTGTAGCCTATGTGGCAATTGTGAAAGTGAGGTTATATATGTGAGGAAAACCATTGTGGTAGATTGTGATTGAGTTTTTGAAATTAGTAAAAACTTGAGATCTTTTGAGGCTAGGTTTTTTCCCTTATTGAGGATTTTTTGAGGGTAAATCTAGTGTTACTTGTGTTGTTCCTTTAGCTTATATATGTGTTTAATTGTGTACATTATATGGTTGTATGGTCCTTCTTAGGACCCTCCAACCATGGTTGCATTAGAATATACACAAGCTCTCAAATAGTCAATGATTTGGCATACTTAAATAAAAATTGTTTGTGCTCTCTACTTATAGATCTTAAATTTCCATTTCTTTTCCATGGGAAAAATATGTTGATCCGCATAGCTAGAAAAAAAAAACATTTTTTTCTTGGAGAGCTAATTATAATCAATCCAATAGATGAAGATGAGAGCTCCTAAATGCATTTCAAATGTCCCAAAATTTGATGACTCTTCTAAATTTAATCACCTTGAAAACAAGTATGCTCATGGAGATCTATGTTGGTAACCATGATAAACAAGATGGTATTGTCAATGTAGATAACATTTATGAAGCATACATAATAACCACTAATATCAACATTCTTTTGATTGAGTTTAGTGACCCTTGCATTAGCAAAGCATAGGCCACAAAACTAAGGCACGTTAATTAAATTTACATTGATAAGGGATGGATACCAATTCTTCGACTTATAAATTCAATATGAAAGCTAAGCATGTGGAAAATATAATTATCAAAAAATGGTTTCTAGTTTAGATAGCATGTGCCTAAATAATGCATGCATCCCAAGGACTTACAATGTAGGGTCTTGTGTATGACTCTTCAAGCATGATCCAACATGGATTGTTATATACTACCTCTCATGAACAACAAATCTAAAAGCATTATTTGTTTGAGTTCTTAACCCAAAATAAATTTCGTGTGAAAACCAAGGTTCATGATGAAGAAATTGCAGCTTTAGTCAATGGTAGGTTCGACTTCCAAGAATGGCCTTCATTGTTACCATATCTTCTTTAAAAACATGTGTTACCATATATTCTTTAAAAACATGCATTACTATATCTTCATTAAATACTCGTCATTTTCAACATCATAGAGAAGACATTTTGCACAGTGATTTTGGGTCCTTGGACATTCTATGTTTACAAGAAACACACCTAAAATCCCCAATGTCTGGGAATGGGTTCCCAAAATACTATTGTTTTTCATCATACCATATGCATGGTGTTATGTCTGCAACAGAACCCATATCCAAGTCTCCATAACAATGTCATTTGCGTCAAAAAATGTTAAAGTGATAAGGCAAGAATATTTGCATGTGGCGTGTACACTAGGACAAATGCATGACTTTCAAATCACTAATCAAATAATGTCATATACATGTAATCAATACCTTGTGTACATCAGTTTTTTAACATTGACATGTGAGCACCTAATAAGGAAACAAAAATGCTTGAAAAACATTTGCAAACACAACATGCATTTCTTGAATGAAAAAAAAAGATTGTCTATCTAAACAGACACGCCATGAATTTCCTACATGGAAAAGTAGACTTTTTATCTAAACCAAATATTGATCACATTTGGCTAGATAATTATACATAGACGGGAAGAGTCTTTAGAATGAAAGCATATTGGAGTGGCCATGATGCTATTTTCCTAGTTATTAAGGCCATTTGCAAAAACAAGTCAAATTAGTATGGATGGAGGCAAAGGCATCTAGGTCGTGTGAGATGAACATATTCCCGATGCTTATAAATTGAAAAAAAAATCAATTTTGGATTGATGCACTCATTAGGTTGATCAAACTTCAATCATTTCCTTCAAATGTTTTATATATTTCTAATTCCCATGTCTAAATAACTAGCATGCTCATTGTTTTACAGGTGGTTCCAAAACATGCCCAATATTGCTGCCACATATTATAATCCACTTTGGGGTTGACCAATAACAGTCAAAAAATGGTAAAGCACATCCATAATTTGTATTGCAATCAGTCAAATTTAGCTAGGTGCATTTATTGTGTTGATCATGGCCTCATAGTTTCTTTGTAGCATTGTGCTTATTGACATTTGTGTTGTCCACTTAATTGAGACTAGTGCTCTTTTGTAATTGGCTTAAAAGCATGGACTCACCCTATGTTGTGACTGCTAATTTGCAGAGTCAAATCAATCAAGCTAACGAAAAGCAATGCTTGTAAACAATTTTCTCTTCTTGTTTTCAATTCTATTATTTCCCTTGCTCACAATCTTATCATCAATGGTTTGAAATATGTGTATCATAGATCATTTTAGTTTACACGTGTGATAGTTTGAACTATCATATATTATTGATTGTTGCAAGCATCATGCTACATGTGTGGATCGTCTATTTTTTCTTTTACTGAATGATTCTTTATTTTCTCATGTCAAAACCAAAGATCGGGCCATGATTTCTTATCCATCCATGAGGGCTAATGAGTATCTATCTACCAAGAAAAGGGTGAGGCATATCAATAATGTTAATTGTATATGGCATTTGACACACTTTGTTATTGTCATGTGTTGCACTATTTAATCAATATTTTCCTTTGTTTGCATATGCTTTCCTTGTCTACTTCAAATATTTGTCTTTGCACGTTGCTTTGATAGATTGAGTTCAATAAGCCACATCCCCTATAAAATTCTAGAACTTTGCACAAAAAGAGGTGGCTCTGTTATGAAGGATGATGCTCTTGTTGTGTACAACCCTGCCTATAATAAGAATGCCAGCAATCACATTAAAGTGGAAGTTCATTCACACAGGATTCTCCAAATTTTCTGGCATCATGTGTATGGGCTCCTCCTCCAAAAGACAATATTTTGATGAACCCTCATATAATTTCCTAGAAAGTACGAATAAATCCAAAATCAGTCATTAGAAGTTTGGCCAAAAAAACATATTCTGAGCTTGGCTGTTGGCTGGTATTATTGTGGATTGAAAATACCTACCATGGTTGTAGATTGGTCTCATAAATAGCACAAACTGGATCATAATTCTTTGGGATGAAAATATGGCCTCATCTCTAGGAATACTAAAGGAATGGATGGAGAGGACTGTCAAGTTAGTATCCAAAGAAAACAAATATTGGGGTATCAATTGTTCCACCATAATATCAATCTAGACTCACCATTTTACTTTTCTTTGGCATAAAAATTTTGATACATTAGCTCAATCAATCAAATCAAACGAGGAAAATAATATAATGGAAAGAAATTTTTACAGCTAATAAAATTGAAATACCTTAAGTCATGGAATATCCAATTTCAAGATGCCCTATCTTTTCCAATATTAAGTATACAAAGGTTCAAAAAAAAACAACCAAAACAGGGATAAGATTCATCGCATCCTAACACAGTCTTTTCGATGGCCCATCTACCAGAAACAATATATAGAAGTATCAGGTGATTGAACCACCACAAAATGACAAGGTGTTTAAAGATCTAATTCAATTAGATCAGATGACAGCATCATCAACACCAAGTCCTAAGCAACCAACACTAAATTCATCTCTATAAGCAACTTGTCCGTTAGCATCAGAATTACAAACATGGGCCAAGGGGACTAAGATGAAAAACTAGGACTAGCTGAAGATGCTCCAAACTGCATGCTCTTTCTGACACCAAACTGAGCAGCATTTTCAAGGATCAGTTCAGTTCCTCAAGTAGTGAAAGGCCCAGTAAAAGGTACCTATCTAGTAACATGCACAAGAATATGAGGATGTGGGAGACTACATTAAGATAAGTCATTTTCACAACATAACATGCAGTACAGTACAATTAAGGAATTTACTACAAAATCAACTTCATACACAGCCAGGAAAAATTAATAATCAACAGCAAAACTAAAACAGACATTTGGAAGACATGTTCATGCCCAATAAAAATGAACTATCCCTAACAGAGTTTCTTGATTCATTATGTATAATCCAATTTTTAGGTAAAATAGAATATCTTTATTGGAAGTCAGCTGAGAAAGCATTATGTCCTAGCTTTTATAGGAATGTGTAGGCATTTTGGTAACCAACGAAAACGATGGCCCAGCTATATTTACATGATGTCATGTCAGCGAATTACTGGTTGTAATTTTAACAGCAACAAATATCAAATTTGTTGGCCTCGTTTGACCAAGACAACCAAGAGAACAGCAATAGAGAGCATCAAAGAGGACTTGACAGTGTTATCTATGATATTTCCATCATTTTCTGCAAAACCCTCCTTAACTGAAAACCCAAGAATGTGGTGGATAAGTTCTGTGATTTTCTCCATATATTCAGTGACCTTCAGCTTGACAATTTCAGCAGTGTGAATAAACAAATTTGTCTTTCCATTAACAGAAGCATCATCTGGTCCTTCCATTTCAGGAGAAGCATTGACTGATCCTTCAGTTACCTCCTGTACCTTTGACCCTCCTGCAAGATCGTTTGTTATGTTAACATCTGTAGATTAAAAATATTGATTGAAATGAGGCCCAAATCACAAACTCAATCAAAGACTCAAATCAATTCAGTAGTGAGTAATATTGGCCTCAACCTTTTTGAAGTGACTTTCTGAATTCTACAACCTTCTCATTTTTCAGTACAGCATCCCAAATGGCCTTATCCGATGCTAACGAAATGACCATTCCCTGGATAAACAATTGCACCATAAAGACAGGGTCATTCAAATAGAGGAACATGTTTGGGCCATATCCAAACTATCAAAAAGCTTACACCCATATTTTTTTTGGAAAACCATAGTACCAATTCAAATTATCTGATCAAAAAACAAAGAAACTGTAGTTAAAACAAAAATGTGGCATGTGAAGAAATACCTTTTCCTTTTCCAGCTCACAGTTTCAGTTATAAAAATATGGAGGTTCATATGTCTAGTCGGAGATATGATAATCTAAAACATGTATTCACACATTTGAATATTTATAATACCGTTCCTTGAGAGAACGAATCAAATACCCTTTCATTGTAGGGCTACACTATATGTGATGTTGCTTTTGAATCACTTAGTGAATTGCAAGAAAGAATGCAGCAATTTTAAAATCATAGCTGACTCCATTTTAGAAAATACCTAAAAGTTCAGAGACACTGTTCCATGCAGCAATCACCAACTTACGTTTTTTTCCCTTGTTATGAAGGATAGCATATAAATAGTGACATGTAATTTTTTATTTTTAGCTCTTGGAAAGTAGTTCAGACATTTTCCTCTTCACAACACTTGTAGCCCTTATTGCAGTTTCATCTCCTTCGTTTCTTGGAGGTTTGGGAATTTAACAATTTAACATGAGCTTCTTTTTTCCTTGATATTTTGAACTTTTGAACATGTCTCCAAAATAGTTTATTTCATTAGTTTGTCACACCTTTACAGTCATGTGTCTTGTCTGAGATATTGTAATCTAAAACATGTATTCACACATTCAAATACTAACAATGCTGTTCCTAGAGAAAACAGTAGCTACACCTTTCGTTGTAGGGGGTCAAGGGTATACAGCATTTTATGTTGTTTCTGAGCAATTTAACAAACTTGGGACATCCACAACATGGTGACTTTCAGATTAAATTCCAGAATGCGCTAGAAAGGATGCAGAAATTCCAAAATCATAGGAGACTCCATTTCAGAAAATGCCCAAAAGTCACAGGTCCTGTTTTACACAGGTAAGGAACAAAGCGGTAATGACCAAAGTATGGTCTTTTTCCATGTAATAAAGGATAAAATCTATACAATAAAATGTCATTTTCACTCTAGGAATATAGTTCATGCATGTTTTTTTTGACACTTGTAGTCCCACGGTAATTTGAACTAAGGCGGTATCATGAAATCAATATGTTTGCATTTTGTGTATGTATGTTGCATTTTGTGTATGAATGTGGAAACTAATATTTGCACTATGATTTTGATATATCTCATAATTGTCTAGAAATGAATGTGTATTATAACTAATTGAAAAACTACCCTGTTTTGTGTGAATTTGTAAGATACACAATTTTAAGCACCAAGGCAATGGTGCACGATGATACAAAATTCCATTGATCTTGTCTGAAGCATGCTATTGCCAAACTTGAAATCCAGTATCCCTCATATGTGTCAATGTCAGAGCTCAGTAGTAGTGCAAGTTCGTAAGAATTTGGTGTACCCATGTGTTGTAACATTTTCATTTTATCCATCAGTCTTATAGCTGAGACACCCCCCTGGAAGAATAACTTGGGTATACAATTCTTACTACATGACACTATTAAGGGATTATTATAACAATAATTCATTATTATTATAATTTAAATCTAATATAACAATTCTTCTTAAATATTCAGGAGCTAACTATATTTTAATAGCTGACTATACCTTGCTTTATTTTAATCACTTAATGTTTATTACACAGTTGGATGAGACTTAACTGGAGGATTCATTGAATATGTGGAAAGGATAAGGACTAAGCAGTATATGGTAAAATGTCTATTATAGTTGAAGCCATTTTTGCAATGCATGATCAGCACTTGCTAAATTTAAAATGAAATGACAGAAGTTTGTTGAAGGCGAGAGGATGGAGACGGAGTGTTTTACAGAAACAAGTCAAAATTTTCATAAAGGGAAGAAGTGAGGAGATGGAAAGGGATTTTAAGAAAATTGAGGAGATTGTTGTTTGTAGCAGGCAGAAGTGTGGAAGCAGAAGAGAGTTGGGACATCATTGAGAACATTTTGGCTGGGTTCCACATTGCTCATGTTTTGACTTGCCAAAAGCTTCATTGGTCCTCTTATAAACAAATTTTCAATGCTTACACTAAAGCAAGTTGTAGAGTTCAACTTTATACCTGCAAATTTCAATTAAATTTAATGCTTATAAAGCCTTCTCAACAAAACATTTTTGGTTGAGGCATTTCTTTCAAAATCCTAAGAAGCTTTGAGGAAAATTACCATCTATCCTACAATCACACCCAAATGTGGCAATTAAAAGTAGTCATTTCCCTGTCTGCATCCACGAACTGACAATTTGCAATATCTGGAAAACTCTGCAGACGATTTTCTTTGGAAGATGCATTAAGTTTTTGTGTATGTATTTTAATGAAAACAACCCTAAACTTCACCAATGATCATAAAAGATCACTCAGCATCTATTCTATTACTTTTGTGGCGGTTGAACCATTGGGGTAAATTTTCTTATGTGCTTTTTTTCCAATGTTAGTTTTGTATTCAATTAAATCTGTCAGCAAAATATTATGCAATCCATCTGGCTGTTAACTCTCTAATCAGTAGCTATGAAGAAATACAAAACAACCATCATCTGATGATTGTTCTTGATTGTCTGGTATAGCTGTTATGCCTTGACTGCAATTCTCTTCACTGTCACCAGCTCCTATACCAAATATTGTCACATCCTAATTTTATATGGTTATATGCATAAGTTTCATTACATAGGGTTCCATTATATATAATTATATATATATATATATAGACTTCAGATTTTATGAATGTGGTATGTTTAGATTTATACAGATATCTAACTTTTTAAATGATCAAGGATAGAGTTTAGATGTTAAGGTTACGCATTATTTTTAGGTTCATTTTAAAAATTCAAATTCAGTTCCTTAAATGTTTATTTATATGTATTTAGATTTTTTAATTTCTTATATTCAAAACATAAATAGTTACATTTGGCTTAGTTTTAAATTATTGTATTAAGATTTTAATTAGAGTTTAAAACTATGTTGTAGGGTTCGTACCCACAGGCCTCGAACCCGGTTCAGGTGCGAACCTAGTACGGGTTCGCCTGTGGGTACGTGCTGGGTACGCACAGGGTGCGTGCCCAGCGCAAACCTGGCCCAATGGTGCACGGACCCGGGGGTACCAGCCACGTACCCGAGCATACCTGGGAGAACCCACAGCCCAACATTTAAAAAGTGGGCCCAAAGTCAAATAAAAAGCAATTTTTTTATTATTATTTTGCCTCTTAACCCTAAAACGATCCAATATGAGGTCTTTCAACACTAAAACATTTCATTTTTACCTCTCATTTTGCTCTCTCCATATTTTCTCTTCATCTTAGCATTTTGAAGGGAGGTGATTGTATTCGAAGGAGATCGATCGTGGAGTGGCAAATAGCTTCTACAAAGGAGATTTAAGTGTTTAAGGTATGCATTTAAACCCTATTCTTTAATCTTTTGATGAATTTTTTTAAGTTTCTTAGTTTTTGATGGATTTTTTCAAGTTTGTGAAGAAGTTTTTCAAGTATATATTTTTTTTTCATTTTTTTTATAGATTGCAACAATGGCCAGTAGCCAAAGTTCAATGGGTGGGGAGGGAAGCCAAAAGTTCAAAATTGATAAAGGATCTCCTTTATGGAGTCATACCACAAGAATTTCACAAATTCCTGGAGGTGGGGGGTTTGTTTGGAAGTGTAATTTTTGCAATACACAATATAATAGCTCCTATTACCGAGTGAAACTTCATTTTATGGGCCCTAGTGGTAAAGGGATTAATATGTGTGAGGGCCCAGATAAGAAGGGGGTTGTCTGCTGTACAAATAGCAGCATTTATAAAAGAACAAGAAGATGCTGACAAATTGGTTGCAAGAGGAAAACAAAGTAGTTATAGTTCCGGAAAGAAAAAATCAACATTACCCACTCAAATAGTTAGGCCCTCTAGACATCCCTTCTTGTCTATACCCTCTACGGAAGAAGAAGATGAAGAACCAGAAACCACCACCCGCAAGAGAGGTCCATTAGAGAAGGCATTTAAAATGGAGGCAAGAGATATTGCTGAAGAAAAAATTGCACGTTGCCTCTATGCCAATGGTCTTCCATTCAACTTGGTGAGATCACCATATTGGCGGGACATGGTGTCAGCAATAAATAGTGCACCTCCTGGTTTCACAAGTCCTGGGTATGAAAAGGTGTGTACCACCTTATTGCAAAAAGAGAAGAAATTTGTAGAGGCCCAACTAAAACCAATTAGAGATTCTTGGGTTGAAACAGGTGTATCTATTGTTTCTGATGGATGGAAAGATTGCAAAAACCGTCCATTGATTAATGTTATTGCAGTGTCCCCCAAGGGGGCAATGTTTTTGAGGGCGGTTGACTGTGAAGGGGAAGTGAAAGATGCAAAGTTCATTTCTAGGATTCTCATTGACTCCATAGAGATGGTGGGTAGTGAAAATGTTGTCCAAGTAATTACGGACAATGCAAAAGTTTGCAGGGCTGCAGGTGCTTTGGTAGAGGCTACATATGAGCACATCTTTTGGACACCATGCACCATACACTCCCTCAATTTGGTGATGCAAGCAATTGGCGACCAAATAGAGTGGGCGAAAGAAATATACCAGGAGTCTGAGGAGATCCAGATGTTTGTGACAAACCACCATATGTCACAAGCAATTTTCAAAACCTTTTCAAGATTGGAATTGTTGAAGGTAAATTTAATTTATTTAGTTTCATTTATCATTTATGTCATGTTTTACATAATTGAATAAAATAATTTTTTGCATTATTTACATATTTTAAATGTGTTATTAACTTACTATTAACATGTTCTTAGGTTGCCGAGACCCGGTTTGCATCTCACACAATTGTTTTGAGACGACTTGTGAATGTGAAAGATGCATTGAGTCAAATGGTTATTAGCAACCAATGGGGTATATGGAAGCAATCAAATTCAGAGAGGGTCCAAAAGGTCAAGACATTGATCTTGCATGACGATTGGTGGGATCGTGTGAATTATGTATTGGAGTTCACCGAACCTATCATGTCTATGCTTCGGTTTGCTGATACAGATGAACCATGCTTGGGGGATGTTTATGATAGCATGGACACAATGTTGGAAAAAATAAAAATAGAAATACAAAAAAGAGAGAATGATCCTGAAGACACCTTTTACAAAAGGGTGGAAGCAATTGTTCTTCATCGTTGGAACAAGATGACAACTCCATTGCACCTCCTTGCATATGCCCTATCTCTAGGTACTATACCACTGAAGTACTTTCTATCCCAGGGAGAATACTGCCATATAGAGATTCTGAAGTTGCTAATGGGTATAAGATGGCATTTAGTAGAATGTTCAGTGATCCAGAAGTGCATACAAGTGTCATGAGAGAATTTGGAATGTTTATCTCAGGAAAATCAAAAAATCATACCTCTTCTGTTGCTAGAGACCAATACAAAATGGATGCTCTTACATGGTGGTACCTCCATGGTCAAGATTATATGTACCTCCAACCTCTTGCAATCAAGATCCTCTCACAAGTAAGTTTTTTTTTTTGCCACTTGTATTGTAAAATTTAACACTTAACATTCTTGAATTTATCTTGCATTTTTTTATTTTATTTTTAATTTTGTTGGTTTTCTCTCCAGGTTGCAAGCTCTTCTGCCGCTGAACGGAATTGGAGTACATACTCCTTTATCCACTCAGTGAAGCGTAACCGGTTGGCTGCAAAAAGAGCTGAAGACTTAGTGTATATTCATTCCAATTTGCGTCTTCTGTCACGTAAGGATCCTCAATACAGGCAGGGGGCAGCGAGGCTTTGGGATGTAGCACCCGAGTCTACTGACTTGGATGCAACCATTCAGGATCTTGCTAGAGCCACTATGGATGATGTGGGTGATATTGATGACATATCACATGGTGTTGGATCCGCTTTGGGTTCAAATGATGATGATTTTGAAGTTCAAACTGCTCAAAATCCAAGTCACGATGATTCTGACAATCCTTTTGATGATTGATGAGCACTTGAACAATGAACATTGAATCATGTTTCAATGTTTCATGAACTACATTTTGTAATTCAGTAATTTTATTTGAATATTTTTCAACTATCAATTGGCATTTAATATTTATCTTTGGCATTTGGCATTGATCAATGATCAAGTATCATACTATGAAATGATTTAGTTTTACAATTCTCTATATTTCTCTTATTTTTTTGTATATATAATACATATATATATATATATACACACGTACCCATACGTACCCAAACCCCTAAAAAAATTTTGCCCGTACCCACGTACCGGGTTCTCGTACCCGAACCCGTCCCCGAACCTGAACCGGTAACTTAGGTTTAAAACAATATATTTAGATTTATTCAAATACTGATAATTAGAATTAGAATGTACTTATTTATATGGCCAGAATTACCTCATTAAACATAGATTGTAAGTGGTAGGTTGTGTAAACATTTGAAATGAGCTGCTTACTAAAGGTATTAAGGATGGGGCACTGAGGTAGCAAACCAAGTTGGAACTATTAGGGACTAGAAGTATTCCAACAACCCAGACAATTAAATTTAACCTATTAAATAGCCCCTAGAAATTACTTGAAAAACCATGCTTCACAAACATTATGACTTCAAAATTGGCGGAGCTTGATATTGAGTTGACAAGACTCGAGAAGCCATACCTTAGAATGTTTGGTAAGTGTTTTTCTTGTATATGTGGGATTGCAAGTAAGGAAATGTTGTTGTCGATCTTCAAGATTGTTTGGTGGTAGGTGATAACTTAGTATGCTTGCATCAGTTGTAAACTGGTCTAAGTGAGGGGTGTTTCACCTATCATTTAGCTAAACTTAACACCTGAAAACTAGTGGGCCATGCTTCGACCATTTTATATTTTGAGGTGGGTGTTGTCACAATCACCTAGTCAGGGTGTGAAGAACTCATAGGACATGGTTGAAGCTCAGGCTATTATACATTGTCCATCACAAGCCAAAACCAAGTCTGATACAAGAGCCATCTCCTATGACATCACAACTAGAGTTGATTCAAAGGCACTACGAGGGCATAGGTAAAGGACAATAGTTCTCTCATAAATGTAGCTTGCCCTACTCTTACCTAGGTGTTCACCGACCTACTAAAGACCTATGACCCAGTTGTTATATAAGTTTATCATTAACTTATAAAATTGCCTGGCATCAAAAAGTGTGCTCTACAAGTAGAAACAAAGGGCCATCTCCAAGATCTAGTCGGCTTGCACCAATAGCATGCAGGTGATAGATGTAAGTGCTACCCACTATATTAGAGTTTAGACAAGCATTCACTAGAAGCATGCAAGTGATAAATGGCAAGGATATATACCCAGCTTAAAGGTTCAGTAGACTATGGCGAAATGTATCTACAGTGTGTTGCAAAAGTTGAGTCATAAATGATTAAATGTGCATTACTTGTGTGTGTATTTTGAGCAACAATGCCCATGCCTGCATTGTTTTACACTGATTAAAGATGCAAAATTTGCAAGACTTACCTCAAGTATCCGATATTTTCATTCACCCAACTTGATGATGGCAATACGCGGTCTAGACTCCAAGATGCTATGACACTTGTACATGTATGGTTGCCCCAACAATACATCACACACATCCAAAGGCATGTAATGTCCCCAACTCAAATCAAGATGATTAGCAGCAGATTGGCTGTCCTTTCCTTGGTTTACCCAAGAGGAAGAGGACGTAGAGCATCATTGGATAAGAAATGAAGTCCTTGGCTTGTTCTAAATTCTAATTTTAAGTTGAGTGCATGTCTTTTGATGCAACTTAAGTGAACTTAAGTTATTTTAAGGTAACTTAAATTATTTTAAGTTGGGCACATCTTTTAGGCAACTTAAAGTGATGCCTAGCCATGGGATTTAAGTTGTCCCCTTTTTATGTACTTAAGTGACATCTTAAAAACATGTGATAATTTGTTTAAGGGGGGCGTCCAGCTTCTAGGAGCTGATAAGAACAGATTTTTGGGTTTTATTGTAAGCCCTTAGATTAAAAAGGTTAAGATGGAGGGTGGAGATTAAATCATATTGTTAGGAATTATTATATAACACCTTAAAGGCTCATTTTGAGGCATTATGTGATGAAATTTTCTTTTTATTGCTGCTGCAACTTGGCTTGAGGTTTGAAACCCTTAAGTATCGCTGATTTCAGTGAGACATACAAGCTCTCCCTAGTCAGAAGAGAATGTTTCGATGGAAGAACTCCGGTTTGTGAAACCTTAGCACATTGTTTTATTGTGGGCTGCAAGATCTTATCAGGTTTGGAGGCCAAATTTGAGGAAAACATCAGTGCTGGATACTCAGATTTGGGAACATTCACTGCTGCAAATCATTCATCCCTGAGTTTCCAGTGGACGGCTGTTGAAGAGCATCAATTTCAGACTTATTGCTGGTCATTTTGGGAGCCCAGCATCACTTTTGGAGGGTCGGCTAGGGTTAGAAAATATTCTGACCCAAATCTGGAATATTTTGGTATGAAATCTGCACATTTATTTCATGGAAATGTCTGATATTTAATTCTGAAAATTTCTGGGCAGTTATAAGGGTTTAAATTGTCATTTTTCTGCGCATTGTAATAATCGGAATTTTCTATCTTTCAGTTGTAAATCTGATCTGAAATCTGATCAGAAATTCTGAGTTTGTTTGAAACTACTTTAATGCAAATAAATTTCAGATTTATGCCCTAGTTTGTAAAAGTTTTTGTTATTAGATTTGTGCCCTAGTTTTCAGATATTATTGTTCCCTTTTAGTATCCTATTTGGGGATATTACAAGGCACCACATCACAAATTACTTCATCTTTGAATGGTTTGATGGAGTAGGGTAAATGACACTATTTATTTACCTGAATATCTTGCCCTTGGCTTACCCATCCCATAGAGTATAGTTGTGGATGGGGTGTTATCTGCAGGTTTAGCCTCTTGACAGTCTCAACAAAGATTAAATTATTTTTGCTTCCACTATCAACAATGAAATGTAGGGCCTTTTTGTTTACCCACATCTGTGAATTACATTCCTCATCTTCACAGGACAGTATTTTAGCAGTGGTAATTGTTGCATAGGAGTCTGCCTCAACGATCTGATCATTATCCTTTTGCTCAAAAGGATTTGTAGGCAACAATTCAAGTTCAGTCTCCACTTCATGTGTCCCTGTCATTAGGGTCTTGGCAGCTTGAAAATCCTTGGTGTTATGACAAGGACTCTTACAAATTTGACACCGCATGCCTCTATCTTTCTGTGTCTTTTTGGTACCCTTCTTTGCTATTGAGGAGAATTCCTTGGTGTCTACTTTCTTGCAAACTTGCTACTACCTTCACCTTTTGATTTGTTGTTTGCAAAATAATCCTTCTCCCCCTCTTGTTTAAATTTTTCTTCGATCTTTGTTGCATATTTGAAGGCAGTCACCAATGTCAATATTTAAAAAGGCCAACTCAATTTGAATATATTGATGAAGCCCATTGCAGTACTTCAAGACCCAATGTTTCTCCATATCTTGGATGCCAAACTTTGCTAATAATTCATCCTTTTTCTATCAAAGCAAATGCCACTGCATATATTTTTCTTCATATGCATACTCAATAAAGCACTCTTCTTTGATGTATTCCACAAATTCTCCCCATGTGGGGTTATCCTCCTAGCCCATTGGGCGAAGATTGGACTTATTGGAACCATTGGAAATATCTCCGAGAGAACTAGTTTGAGTTGCTTGGAGGTAGCCTACATCACCCTTCCTAAGAAACCAATGAAAGTCCTCAAGGCCCATTTCGCTCCTAAGGCCTCCAAAATGCAAATTACAGAAACAAAGAAAATACCAAAAAAAATCGATTTTGATAATCTCCATCTTTGGCTATGCAGATGCCACCCAAGTGCTCCTAGATTGATACGGATCAGCAGGGGCCAATCTTTGGAATAGTCATAGAAAGAGCAAATTTAAGTAAGACATGCCAGGCCTCATTGAAAGAAGCTTTCAAGACCTAATTAAATTCATAGAGGATTCCCCACAAGTGTAATGCTTAAAAAGTTAAAAGAATGCCAAGGCCTATAGTGCTCTTTAAGAGTCACCATATATTATGAAGATTTTTTATTTTTGTCCATATTTGTAACAGGAAGTTATGGATCATGAATCTACATGGCTCTGAAATTTTAATCGAGGTGATATTTATATGATTAACTCAAAGGTTATCACTGATATCCTTTTGTGATGAACATAGGATCAGGGTACTATAATACAAGTACTTTATTTACGTAAAAATAAGATTGGGAGAATGAACATCTTCCACTCTGTACTAGAAGGTGGAGTACTCACACGTAAAACTATATCAATTAATCTGCATGTGTTTGGCTATTGTTTAGAACTCTAAAGGTTCTAAAGCAACTGAAAGCGAGTTTGAAGCTGGGCTAGGCCCTATGGTAATTTTGATGCAAACCAATCTACAGTACCAACTTAGAATTAGATACTATTTATAGATAAATGAACTAAAATTCCTGGAAAATATCATTATGGCAATTAGATTTTTGTAATATAGTATAGCAGTACCAAGGTACACTCGAGCTTATGATGTAGATCATTCAGATTCATTCAACACAGAATAAATATTCTGTTGGACAGAACGTCACTATATAGCTCTCATGAATAGATCAAGGCCGTATTTCCCACTAAGTGATTATTGAAAGACCAGTTATAAAGTTACAATGGACAAAAAAATATAAACCGGAAAAACAGGGAGAAACAAGTGCCAAAAACTAATTCAACCACAAATCCATTTTACTAAAAGCATACAAAATGGAAAAAACAAGGAAAGCAATTGGTTAAAAAACAATATATAACCCATAACGAAGTAGGAAACTATCAATCACAAATTTTAGAATCATCAACTAAAACAGCGAAAATTTACAAGTAGTACATAAAAAAGATCTACTTATGTTTTTGTGGTCCTAGATAAAGCCACAATTCCACAAAGTTTGGGCAGAGCTTCAGCATAAATAAAAAAGCATTTTACCATTCAATAATATGCGAAAGCACTATCCTCCATAAAACTAGATGCATAGTGAGACCCTTTATACTCTAAGACACAAATGTATGCTCAAAGATAATTAGGAACCCTCCAAAATTCTAAGAAAGACATGTAAACTCAATGATAATGAGGTTCTAAACACAAAAGTTTGCAATTCACTTTGTGGAGGACCAAGAACAGATCAAAATAAACATTAAACCACTTTTTAGGAGTTATAATGCTGATTGTTTTACCAAACAGCGAGACAAGGCCAAAAAAGACAAGGCAAAACCTGGACTGTAGGGCTATTTTGCAGTAATTGAAATGCATCCAGTACATGCTTATGTCCCTGTGGTTGGACAACTGCACAATTGTTGAATTGCAATTCTGGTTCTATCCAATCAAACACAGCTTTGCAAGATCTAGTATTGCTCTCCAAGGACTCTCCAGCTCCAACTGGATCGTTACTGTACTCCTCTGATGACAGTGGCAATGATGTTTGATAACCCTGTGAACCAGAAAAGGGGTATGCAAACCTGCAGACATAAACATATAAATTTGTTATAGAGAATTATATCTCCAAAGATGAATTTAACATAAGTCAACTAAAGTATCAACCCTGCCAACAATAAATGCCTCAGAATCACAATAAAATTTTACAGCCAAAAATGTTAGGAAGAACAACCTCTCTTTCCAGATCTCTCCTAATGCCCATGGATGTTTCTTTTGGCCCTCATGATGCATATAACAATGACAAAGGACTAGATATTACACAGGTAATTGGTAAAATATTTGATGTATTAACAATGCGCAAGGTGTTCAATAAATAGTTTACAAGATTTACAAAAACAGGAAGTTTCTAAAAAGAAACTCCAAATAAGATCAGAGATGATCTTATCACTAAATTACAATAATTTACAATATTGAGCATTAATAAATAAATAATAAACATTATTTTAATACCCTCCCTTAATGCTCAATCTATCAATTACACCAAGAAGCCCCCTGAATTTGACAAACTTATCTGGACTAAGTGACTTGGTGAGAATGTCTGCTGTCTAGTCCTCTGTCGGAACATACAGCAACTGAACTGATCCATCTTCAACCAACTTCCAAATGAAGTGACAATGAGTTTCCACATGCTTGGTTCTTTCATGGAAGACCGGATTCTTGGCAAGTTTGAGAACTCCCTAATTATCACAGAACAAGGGAGTCGGACCTACTTGAGATATTTGCATATCCGCAAGCATCCGGCCAAGCCAAACTGCCTCACATGCTGCTTTGACTGCTCCCCGATACTCTACTTCTGTCGAGGAGAGAGCCACTGCCTGTTGCTTCTTACTAGTCCATGTGACTACACCGGATCCCAAACTGAACACATTCCCAAATGTTGATTTCCTGTCATCAACTGAACCTGCCCAATCTGAATCTGTGAACCCACTGAGTGTAGGATCGTAACTCTGAGTGTACAAGAGTCCAAAATCAGTAGTGCCCTTCACATAATGCAGCACACGCTTCACTGCTACCCAATGATCAACCTTGGGGGCTATCATGAAGCGTGAGATGTAGCTCACTGCAAAACTCAAGTCAGGTCTAGTGGCAATGAGATAGATGAGGCTGCCCACTAGTTGCCTGAACAATGTTTCATCTACCACAGGTGAATCGGACTTAGTTGACAACTTAAGCCCTTTTTCCATGGGTGTGGAGGCAGGTTTGCAATCCTGCATTCAGAACTTATCCAGAAGACTTCAAGCATACTTGGACTGGGAGATGAAAATGTTGATCTTTGTCTGCCAAACCTCAACACCTAAACAATAATGCAGGAGGCCCAAGTCTATCATGTCAAAAGTTGTGCACAAATCCTGTTTGATCTCAGCGATCAAATGTGTCGAACTGCCAGTAATGATCAAATCATCCACATAGACAACAACAATCAGGATCTCATTACCAGTATTCTTGACATACAGGTTTGAATCAAATGGACTCCTCTGAAAGCCATGATCTGTGAGGTACTTATCAATTTTTATGTACCAAGCCCGAGGAGCCTGCTTCAGGCCGTAGAGTGCTTTGACCAATCTGCACACCTTTTGTTCTTGACCAACAACTTTGAAACCTGGAGGCTGCATCATATACACTTCTTCCTTCAACTCACTGTTGAGGAAAGCACTCTTCACATCCATCTAATTGACCTTCCAACCAAATTGGACTGCTAAGGCAAGGACGAGCCATATGGTACTCATTTTGGCTGTAGGAGCAAAGGTCTCCTCGTAGTCAATGCCTTCTTTCTGTGAGAACCCCCGTGCAACCAAACGAGCTTTGTACTTGTCAAGGGTTCCGTCAGCTTTGTACTTCACCTTGTACACCCATTTGCAGCTAATGGACTTCTTCCCTGGAGGAAGATCAGAAAGGACCCAAGTGTGATTCTTCTGAAGACTTTGGTATTCAGATTCCATCGCCATTTCCCACTCAGGTATCCCTTTTGCCTCTGAATATGTCTGAGGCTCATAAACACTATGGATGTTAGCCATGAGAGAAAAATTCACTGTAGACTGTTGTTTGCTCTTGTTTTTGGATGATCTACCCTCAATGAGCTCATCAACACGAAGATCATTGATAGTCTTAGCCCACCATTTCGGCCGAAGAGTAGAAGTGCCAACATTAGAGGTAACAGGAAGAGCTGGATCTGGTTGTGGATCTGGAACAGGTTCAGCAGGGGGATTTTCATTATCATCTGGAGGAAACTTAGGTTGAGCATCATCAAAGACTAGGTCTTCGTCATCCCTCCCATCAGGTGAACCTAACGGAACTCGAACACCCACATCAGGTACCGGCAGGGGCTGATCATCTGAATGCTAAACAGGTGAGGAAAAGTGAAATGGTCCTCGTTCCTCATCAAAGACAACATCTCGACTGAAGATAAGACGATCAGTGTCTATATCAATCAGCCTGTATGCCTTGTGGTTGTCACTGTACCCTATGAACATTAGTTTCTGGCTCTTGGAATCCAGCTTAGAGCACTTGGCCTCTAGAATCCAAACATATACAAGAGAGCTGAAAACCTTCAAATGACTGATCCTGGGTTTGCGACTAGTCCAAACTTCCTCGGGAGTCTTCCCCTTAACAGTATGAGTGGATGACCGATTAAGGAGATAGATTGAAGTGTTGACTGCTTCTGCCCAAAACTTGGTAGGAACACTCCTGTGTTGCAACATGGAGCGAGCCATCTCAACAATCGTACGATTGCGCCCTCTACAACACCGTTTTGCTGAGGAGTGTAGGGTGTGGTTAACTAACGTTTGATCCCATGGGTATCACAGAAGTTGGAGAATGCACTAGAACAGAATTCCCCCCCATTATCTGACCTAAGAGTTATGATACAAGAACTGGACTCTTTTTCTACCAAGGCCTTAAACTTCTGAAATACATTAAAAATTTCTGATTTCTGCTTAAGAAAGTACACCCACATTTTCCTACTATAATCATCAACAAAAAGTAGAAAGTACTTGCAACCAGTTACAGAAGAAGTAGACATAGGCCCACAAATATCAGCATGAACTAATTGAAGTACCTTAGAAGCTCGCCAAGAGTCGCCATCCTTGAACGGTGTGCGATGTTGCTTCCCGGCCTAACAAGCACCACAAACGCCCTGATGCTAAGTCTGAATGTCAGGTAAGCCATTTACAAGTCCCTCCCGAGCAAGCTAAAAGAGATAGTGCACGTTCAAGTGCCCGTACCGTTGGTGCCAAAAACTGGTGACAGCTAAATTTCTAGCTACCAAGGCTAACTCCGGAGAGTCACCTGTGTCCACAAGCCTGTAGAGGCCATGATCCTCTATCCCAACGGCCACCGTTGTGCAAGTCTCATGATCTACAATCGAACATTTGTGCAAGCTAAACACCACATCCATCTGGGGAGAATGTCGCATTATCTGACTAACTGAGACAAGATTGAGCTCGATATCAGGTACATAATACACGTTGAGGAATATGAGATCCCTCCCGCCAGACTGAACCTGAACAGTGCCTATGCCGACAACTGTGTATTCCTCGCCTCCTCCAAAAATCACTGAGTCAGTGCAAGGGGAAAAGTCTGTGAACCAGTCATGCCTATGTGAGAAATGACGCGAGGCATCAGAATCTATGTACCAAGCAGAGGATTTGACATGGTCTGCTGGCCTTTTTGCCATGAGTGCATAAAAGGCAGATTCCTTCTACTCAAAGTGCTCGGCGACATTCGCTTTTTGCTGAGTCCCTCCCTGCTTCTTTTGCTCATAAGCCAAACGAGCACGGCAATCTTTCTTGATGTGGCCAAAGTTTATGACAGTAGTTACACTGAACATTTTTCTTCGGGCTGGTCGAGGTCTGACTTGAGCCTTTCTGCTATGAAGGCTGAC
Source organism: Sequoia sempervirens (assembly GCA_007258455.2). Taxonomy (NCBI): domain Eukaryota; kingdom Viridiplantae; phylum Streptophyta; class Pinopsida; order Cupressales; family Cupressaceae; genus Sequoia; species Sequoia sempervirens. The sequence continues at coordinate 82,782 of VDFB02043254.1, forward strand.
CTTTCCCTTGTTGCTTCGGCTGGGTTTTAGCTGCAAAGGCCTGCTCTGTGGAGGATGATGATGCACTGCTACCGAACTGTTGTCTCCAGCGATCCTGCTACAAGAGGATAGTGCACAGATTTGGAAACTTGAGATCAACATTAGCAGACGTAATGTTGAGAGTCTCTATGAAGTGTTCATAGGACTTCGGTAGACTCTTCAGGGTGATCACGACCATGTCTTCCTCCTCCATTTTCCAACCAATCGCCTCCAACTGATCTCTAATCTCTTGGATTTTATTCAAGTGCGCTTGCAAAGTTGTCTTCTCATCCATCATGATAGAAAACAGCATATTCTTCAAAAAAAACGCACAGCTTTTGTCGGAAGTTTCATGCAAACCCTTCAAGTGATCCCAGATCTCCTTAGCTAATTTTCCAAGTGGAATCTAAGGGAGCTGATCATCAGTAACCGAAAGCTTAATAAGCATTACCGCTTCACAATTCTGCTCATCAAACTTCTCCTAATCCTTACCCGCCGTTGTGGGACGAGTAGCATTGTCGAGGATCATCTGATCAAGGCAGCAATATTCAAAGATTGTCATCATCCGCTGCTTCCAAGTGTTGTAATTTTTGCCATTGAATCTTTGACTGATCAGATTATTTAAGCTGGCCATCTTCACGCTTTTCGAGGGACAAAAAACGAGGTACTAAGAAGAGGTTGATGCACAAAACTTGAGGCACGAATTCCAATGCAAAAACAGAGGCAGATTCATGTACAATCTGTAGAAAGTACAATGTACTAATGGCACAAAATTTGAGACACGGAAATCAAGGCACCCAGAAAATTCGGAGACCAACCCAGTTGAGCTCTCGAAAAACCCAGCAAAAATCTGCAATCAAAAAAAAATTTCGACTTGATCGTAAGGGTCAAAACCCTAGCCAAAAGTTTTGGAACCCTAGTTCGCCATGGATGACTAGAAACTTGCAGAAAAAATTCTGACTTCCAGATCGCGCCAGACAAGAGATGGAATCTGCGGCTAACAAAGAAACCCAAAAACTGAAAAATCGTGGCGCCAACACCCACAGAAAAACGCGGCCAAGATATGCAACAAAATCGTGTGCACCAGAGATGAACAAAACAATACCAATCGCGCCCAAAAAACATAATAGAAACGCGGCTAGAATCTTATAAAAATCGTGCCCTCAGAAACAAGAAGATACTCGTTCAAAACTAGACGAAAAGCACGCCTTCAGATCAGAAAGGGCCTCGATTGTCAGCCACGAAATCCTTACAAGAAGCCCATGAATTCTTTAAGAGCCACGAAAAATTTCGAAATTTTAACTCTTCAAAAATCTTTGAAAATTTCAGAGAAGATTTTATCAAATTTTTAATTCAAAAAATACTAAAAAAATTTTGAACGATTTTTATGAATTAAAAATTCGATTTTGAGCAATTTGGCTCTAATACCATATTACATAGATAATTGGTAAAATATTTGATGTATTAACAATGAGCAAGGTGCTCAATAAATAGTTTACAAGATTTACAAAAATGAGAAGTTTCTAAAAAGAAACTCCAAATAAGATCAGAGACAATCTTATCACTAAATTACAATAATTTACAATATTGAGCATTAATAAATAAATAATAAACATTATTTTAATACTAGAGAGTATGACATCTTTGGACTTGAAGAAAGAACTCAATAGCCTCCAAGAGGAGCCCATTTTGTGAACCTAATTGATTAACGAAAGAACTCAGTAGCTTCGAAGAGGAACCCACTTTGTGAGCCTAAATAATGGAAGAATAATCTTCAAAAAGTGCAGAAAAAGTCTAAAGCGTCCTTCAAAGAGTAACAAAGACCAGTGTTACAAAACTCAGATCATCAAGCTGATTTTTTACTCGAACTCGGACTCAAAGCCCAAACTCGGCGCAGACTTGGCAAAGACTCGGATTTAAAACTTGTTTCATGTACCCTTTAATAAATAAACCTTAAAGACACAATAACCTCATCAAATAGAAACTACTTTGAACCACAATGTTTCTCAGACATTGTTATTGGGTAGGTGCTTCTATAATTCCATGTTTTCAGCCAGTCAGAAAGAGATTTTACTACCAGAATTCTATCTCACTAAGTATGTCTTGCAGTCATTATAAATATTTGTGTTACCAAAGCTCAAAACTTTGTAAGTACAGTCCACACTCATCCCCATTTCTCTATTTTAATTTATTGCATACATAATTATGAATGTGAGCATAACAAGACTGCAAATGAGAACTGCACACTTTTTAGAAACACTCCTCAATATCTGTTCAACATTTTTTTGTTCTTTTCCATCATCTCCTAGAGTACTCACTTGATTATCCACACTCTAGTTTTGAGTGATAAAATCATCAAATAACTAATTCCTTAAAAGACTGTACAACTTGATTCCCCACAAAATAATTTAATTGAAACTAGCTTGAGATCATTCAAAGAGCTTCATTATCTTTTTCTTGTAAGTTTTCAAGATCTTTTTTTCTGCTTCTGTTAATGCAACTACTTCATGGATCATATATCCTTCATTAGCAAGTTTTTGTATTCATTTCAATAGAAATTGTTAAGCCTACCACTCCCATATAGATAGATTGTAACTTTGTATCATCAAATTTTCAAATACAATTACTGGAGCTGTCATTGCCAAAATTGTGGACAACAAAGGAATCTGCAATAAAGAAAAAAAAAAGGAGATATTTCCCTTTCTAAAGGTCCCTACCTTCAGACCACAACAACCACAAAGAGACTTCCTTTAGTAAATAAGGAGGATAACTGGATAAGGTGTCTGAGAGACCTAAGTAAAATTCCAAAGTTGTGAACCCCCTAAATACAACTGAAATGCCATCTTAAGGTTCAATATAGAAAGTATAAATGAGTATGATGACTTGAACAAGATTGAAGTTTTCAGAATATTCTAGAGTTGGCAAAATTAGCATGATTCAAAAAACTCAACACAATTATTACCAGAAGTATTCATATTTGTTTACATGGACTGTGGAAATATCATTTCTATAATTGTATGTCTTTCTAATTACACAATTTAAACACTTGAGTAAGTTCTCATGAAATTTTCAGCCAGAAAGCAATATGTTTATGACTCAAAGCCCTCTCAGTAACCAAAAAAACAGCTCCTGAATAAAACTTCTGGTTTGCATGTTAAGCATACAATCTCAATTGTCCCTCCAATCATAGTATCTGAAAACCCAAGAAAATGGTGGATAAATTCTGTGATTTTCTCTATATATTTATTCAGTGACCTTCAGCTTGGCATTTACAGGCCTAACACAAATAAAATTCTTTTGATGGCCCATCTACCAGAAACAAAATACAGATGTATCAAGTGATTGAATCACCACAAAATGACAAGGTGTTTAATTATCTAATTCAATTAGGTCAGATGACAGCATCGTCACCACTGAATCCTGTGTAACCACCACCAAAGTAATCTCTATAGGCAACTTTCCCATTAGCATCAGAATTATAAACATAGACCTTGGGGAAGAAGATAAGAACCTACCAGAAGCAAAATATAGATGTATCAGGTGATTGAATCGCCACAAAATGACAAGGTGTTTAAAAATCTAATTCAAATAGATCAGATGAAAGCATCATCACCACCAAGTCCCGTGCAACCACCATCAAAGTCATCTCTATAAGCAACTTGTCCATTAGCATCAGAATTACAAACATGGACCATGGGGAAGAAGATGAGAACCTAGGACCAGCTGAAGATGCTCCAAACTGCATGCTCTCTCTTAACAGCAAACTGAGCAGCATTTTCAACAATTGCTTCAGTTCCTCAAGTGGTAAAAGGCCCAATAAAAGATAACTATCTCGTAATATGCATTACAATTTGAGAATGGACTTGAGAGACTGCATTAAGATATGCCAGTTTTGAAACATCATAAGTGGCATTCATAGGCCAAATGATTACGGCTTCAATATTAATATAAACTGAAGAATTACAAGGTTTTACTACAAGAGACCAAATTTCTGATTTCCAATATCACTAAGAGAGCATGAGGAAAGAGCAAACTTCTTGTTTCTCTGACCCTTAGACTCTAATAATCAATGTTACTCCTGATGATCAAATGAGTTTAAGGATTTTTTATTTATAGCATACCAATGACCAGAATAGAAGGTAGAAGTAAATATTACCTAAAACCTAACAAGCAGGTATGCTGAAAAGTGAGGTCTTATCAGAATCTTATGCTAACAGAGTATCACTTTCAACTTTTACGAAACCTATTTTTCTAGAGTGATATATTGTTTGATCCAGAAGAGGTCAGAGAATCTAGGACAGGAGGGGCCAACATGCCTTCTGCTTGTATAAAAGATTATTCCAATCAATGGGCCTGAAAAGACATTAAATTTGAAAATTGTGCTTGACATTCCACTCAGTGTCACTGTCATTGTGCTGGAGCTCAAGATGTAAGAAGGAATCCCATTTTAATCTTCTTCTGATGATCATGCTGCTGAATACTTCAGAGGAGAAGTTTTCTTCTTCATGAATAATGGGAGGACCAACATTTTTCACAAACCCATACAAGAATTCATTTGAGTTACATTTTATTTTAATGGTCTGCGTCCACTTTTACCTTTGTACAAGATCAAAAAGCTTTTGCAGTTGCAGATCATTATTCAGGCAATAAATTGAAAATGGTCCTCTACTTTACATCTAGATGGCAGAAATGTAGGCAGCACCAGTATGTTGTAGATCTAGATAAGCACTTCTAGAAAATATTGTGTGCTCGGGAACTAATCCTTCTCTAAGAATCTATTCTTGACCTGGCAGACTTACCCTTGAGAAATTGATATTCTTAATTCTAATATAATTGAATCGAAGAGCCAGTTAGTGTATCATTGTAGCTGGAGGGGCTTTGCTAAACCAATCTGCAACAAAACTATCTTTTCCAGCTAATGTTTAGCAGTATAATTGAATCGATTGAAATAATCTTATCGCTTGGCATATTTTCCTTTGCCATCCTTCCTTCCATGATCTTTATCGTTGGAAGTCAATAATCTATAATGTCCCCATTTTTGGGTTCTCTTGCATTGCAATTGGCTCTGACCTTCTCAATGTCTGCCGGCCTTATCAAAGGGGTTATTTGATGTTACCAGTGAGCTCAGTTGATCTAAGACTCAGATGACACTTTCCAAAGTCATTTTCGGCTTCTGGTGTGTTCTCCAAGACTCTTCGAGAGAATGTCTATTTATAGTAAGTCACTTGGTCGGGTCCAATTCTCATTATTCATCATCAATATCACTCCAATGCAATCAGATTTCGATTCCAATGCTTTTCAATAGTTTCTACTATTAAATTAATATTTTAATTAGTTTATTAATGCTCAACTCTTGTAACGTATGTAACGCTACTGTAAATTAGTTGACTTTAGATTGTTTCTACGTGATGTTTCTATTCTGGCATCCTTGATTGTGGAAACATCGTTCATGTATTCTATTTATGAAGCATTTTGCTTCCTGTTCGATATATCGAATATTTGAAATCTCTCCTTTTTCACTCTGTTACATGGTATCAGAGCAGGTCTCAAGCGGGAATTTTTTTTTTCTGAAGCGTTGATTTTTTTTTCGTTTTCTGCACGACTCCATGTGCAATAAAAAAAAAAACCGACTTTGTATTGATCATGCATCTTCTGAAGGCTTTGTGGAGGGCATGGATTTTTTGCTGCTTTTTTTTGCACAATCGCTCATGTGAATGAAAATCGCGTCCTCCCTCTGCTAAAACACGGCTGGTTTATGGGCGTTTGTTTGCGTGTTCGTGAAGAGTTCATTGTTGTGTGGAGAACACGGAAAATAGTGAAGTCTATCTCCGACTTTGTAATAAGTGTCGGCTTTGTTTTTCACAGGCTTCCTAAGCCGTGATGGAAGTTTCTACTCTTCACGTGTAATCGTGCTTTTCTTCTAATGTGGTTTCAGTGTTCTATCTGTTGCAACGCGTCCTCATTCCTGTGGAAATTTTCTCTCATCCCAAGCCGCACATGAAGTGCATGCCATTTTTTGATCGGGATCTTCATTCTGGGAGTGGTTTGTTTTATTCTAGACGATTTATCAACAATTGCAGCTGTCTTTTTTGTGTGCATGTTTTCTTCTAAGCGCATCTTGTCCACCAATTTTTTCCCTGTGCGTTCTGATTGGTTGGTCTCAAAAGCACCAGGGTGTCTATTATATCCGTGTGGGTTTTCTAAAGCGCTTCTTTAAGCCTTTTACCTGCACGTCTTTTGCTTGCCTAACCTGTGAAGTTTCTATGCACGTGTTTGCTCTTTGTGCAATCCATGTATTCTCTCTTAATCTTTTCTTATGCCAGATTTGTGCGTTCTAGTTACCTTGGGTTTCGTGCCTTTTTCTGACAGACTTTTTGCTTAGGTTTTGTGCCTCGTATTTGTCAGATTTTTTGTAAAAGGTACTTAGTACAAACCTATGGCTTCTTTGTCGCATATCATGTTGGAGGGTAGTAAAAAGTTTAATGGCCGCAACTACAACACCTGGAAGCAACGAATGATGACAATCTTCAAATATCGCTGCCTTGACCAAATTATTCTGGGCAAAAAGAAACGACCTACATCGGGAGATAAAAATCAAGAAAAGTTTGATGAGCAAAATTGTGAAGCAGTGATGCTCATTAAACTATCTGTCACCGATGATCAACTGCCTCAAGTTCTGTCTGGTAAATTAGCAAAAGAAATTTGGGATCATCTGAAAGATCTTCATGAAACTTCGGACAAAAGTCGTGCGGTCTTGTTGAAGAACATGTTATTTTCTATCATGATGGATGAGAAGACATCTTTGCAGGCGCACTTGACCAAGATCAAGGACATCCATGATCAGCTTGAGGCGATTGGTCGGAAAATGGAGGAAGAAGATAAGGTAGTCATCACTTTGAAAAGTCTACCAAAATCTTACAAGCATTTTATCGAGACTCTCAACATTACTTCAGCTAATGTTGATTTGAAGTTTTCAGATCTTTGCACCATACTTCTACAGCAAGATCGATGGAAACAGCAATTTGGTAGCAGTGCTGGTTCATCTTCCTTAGAGGAGGCCTTTCTTGCTAAGACATTTCAAAAGAATAAGGGCAAAAATCAGCCCTCTCAGTAGACCAGTCTATTACGCAAGTAATTGGTAAATTAATTGATATCTTAACAAAGAGCGAGACGCTCAATAAATAGTTTACAAGATTTACAAAACTGGAAAGTTTCTAAAAAGAAACTCCAGATAAGATCGGAGACGATCTTATCTCTATCTTACAATATCTTACAATATTGAGCATTAATAAATAAATAAATAAACATTATTTTAATACC
>VDFB02043255.1:0-34850 GCA_007258455.2 Sequoia sempervirens
GCACGTTGATTTGACTCAACTAACTTGCGTATAATGGTGACAATGTTCTTATTGGATGATTTAGCCTATCCATTACCCTGAGGGTAATAATCTGACGAATGAGACAGCATGATGCCATGATCAAAACAAAAACTTAAAATCTCCTATGATGAGAAGCAAGTTGCATTATCATCCACAATTTTCCGAGGAACCCCGAAGCGAGAAATAATATTTTCCTTGAGAAAACTACAAACCACTTCGGACGTAGCTCGTTTAGTAGGAACCGCCTCAACCCATTTTGTAAAATAATCTGTCGCTGTAAGGACATACACATGCCCCTTGCTGGAACTAGGATTGATAGGACCTACGAAATCAATACCCCATTGCTGAAATGGAGCATCGATGACAACTGGCCTGAGTGGAAAAGATGTCAATTTCACTTTACCAGCAAACTGCTGACATAACTGACATTTGTACACCCAATCATATGCGTCACGGAACATAGTTGGCCAATAAAACTGTGCCTGTAGAATCTTGAATGCAGTAACCCTTGATGAAAAGTGTCCTCCGCACGCCTGATTATGAAAAGCTTCCAACAATCTCCGTTGCTGGTCTCTACTGACGCATAATAGAAAAGTTTCGTCAAGACCACGCTTGTACAGAACGTTATTAACAAGCACAAAATTCTGTGCTTTCAATTTCAGTGTTCTTTTCTGCTGTTTGTCCATGTGACATGGACATTCTCCATACGCTGAATAGTACCATAGAGGTGTGTACCATTCTTCTGCAGAATCAACTAATAGGACCAAAGGAAGGTCCTCTTCAACTTCTTGTTTTGAACCATTTCCACCATTTCTCTTGAATTTGCAATCTCCATCTTCTGCCAACAACCGACAAAGACCTTGCCCGCAAACAAGCTTGGTTGACTTAATCTCCAGATCATATTCTTGAACTCTCGCGATCCAATTCCCTTTTTTTGTGCCCATCTCCTGCTGGGTAAGCACGCTTTTGACTGCTGGATCACTGACATACACCGTTGTATGTGAATTCAAGAGATAAAATCTAAAATTCTTGACAGCTCTGACAACAGCATAAGCGTTCTTCTCAATCTGAGAATAACGCATCTCAGCATCTTTAAAATTAGCACTCATAAAAGCAATAGGAGATTCTCCCTCTTCGCTAAGCTTCTGTGTCAGAATGGCAGATAGTGAATGTTCTAACACGTAACAGCAAAGAATAAAATCTTTCTGAAAGTCAGGCCGAACTAACACTGGTGCATTAGCAATAGCTTCTTTGATTTTGGTAAAGGCCTGTTTGCCTTCATTCGTCCACACAAAAGTAGACGTCTTCTTCATCATTGCTGAAATCTCCTTCGTCAGCTCTGAGAAATCAGGTACGAACCTTCAGATAAAGTTAACTTTACTGAAAAAGGAGTGCACCTGCGTTTGTCTTGTAGGGAGAGATAGGTTTCTAATTGAATCCACCCAATTAGGATCTATTTTGGTACCTTCTTTGGAAATGATATGACCAAGTAACTTGCCCTCTATCACTGCAAAGATTGTCTTCTTCGGATTCAAAGATATTTTGTGATACTTGCATCTCTTGAACACTTTCACAAGGTGTGAAAAGTGATCACTCCGTTTATCTGAAAAAACGGTTAAGTCATCAAGATAGACGACTATGATCTTATTCCTAAGATCCCCAAACGCTAAATCCATGGCTCTTTGAAAAGTAGCACCGGCGTTGATAAGGCCAAAAGGCATCCTCTCATAAGTAAACGTTCCCCATGGTGTGGTGAAAGTTGTCTTGATTTGATCCTCCTCAGCCACTGCAATCTGATTGTAGCCAGAAAAACCATCAAGAAGTGATAGCATTTTTGATCCGGTAACTGTCTGCAATGTATGCTCCATGATAGGTAAGGGATAGTTGTCCTTTAAGGACGATTGATTCAAGTTCCTGAAATCGACGCAAATTTTGATTTCTCCGTTTTTCTTGCGCACAGGAACAATATTTGACACCCAGGTGGAGTGATGAATGGGAAAAATTATTCTCAAGTCCACCATCTTCTGAATTTCCGCATAGATAGTATCTTGAATTCGCGGATTATAATGTCTTTGTTTCTGCCTGAAAGGCTTAACTTCAGACTTTAGCAGAATTGTGTGAGACAATTCAATGGGTGTGAAGACCTTTAAATCTTCATATGACCAGGCAAAAACATCCTTGTATTGCTTGAACAAGGCGATAAACCTCTCAGTTTCCTCAGGGGTACAACACTTGCCCAAATTCACAAGCCGTGGCTTGTCTTCAGTACCTATGTGTTGATGTGATTTTTGTGACCGCACCAATCAGCAGAACGAAATTGTCCGAAGGCTACTCCATTCTCTCTTGATCAACGTATTGCATGCGCTAAGATTGCGAGAAAGTTCGCACGTTCAACTCCAAGGTTCCGAAATACTTAGAATACCCTCAGTTGGTTTGATGTGAATTGCTGTTTTCACGAGGGGACTTACACAATTGTTCAGGATTCTTGCAATTAACAATAGATGGATGATTTGAGGGGGATTTTGTACGTATGATTTGGCAATAAGGTATGTACTTTTTCTAAAACTAACCAGAAATGTGCGTAAAGTAAATGAATGTAGGAAGAGAAGGTTCTAGATTCTACTCTAAGGTGGGATGTGGGATCAATCTTAACAGCTTCAACCAACTCTGTTCCGCCTCACGTTGGACAGCTTACGCAAAGTAGGTGCAATCTTCAAAGGGATAGTGAGTAATTTTCAAGTCACAACCCAACATCAAGATACCATCAAAACGACGCATACCAAGACATGAGTTACAACTGAAGTTAAGCTTATGAAATTCTCCAGGAGACCACACAAGGCAAACTTGCCGTCAGCAAGCCGCTAGTGGTATGGAATGAAACGAAGTGCCTTGATCAATGCCACACATCCACAGCTACTATCTACTTGCATGAAATGAAAATGCTACTTCTTAAACTACTTTATGCTATCTTACGCTACTTGGAATTGAAGGGACGAAGAAACCTTGCTAGCTAAACATAATGAAGATGAATTTCACCATCAATGAAAAGATCTTCTATTATGAAAGTATTACACAACAATTTCTTACAAAAGTTTTCAAAGGAAAACTTTCCTTCTCCTCTAAACTATGCTAAACTTCAAGCAAAATGTCTACTCTGCTCTACTCTCTAGTCTCCAATTTCTAGCCCTGATTCTAATTCTAATGAATTACAAATGAGGGGGACTCCCCCTTTTATAGATAGCCCGGTCCAAAAGACGGCTAGGGTTACAATCAAAAGAATGGCTAAGATTAAGCCACCTCAGCCCTAACCCTAAAAACTGTCAGAATGGGGAGTGGTACATTAAATGAATCAAAGATTCCCACTCACTCCCAAAATAGTAAAGGCAATTAATGCCCATAATCAGTCTTCTAGAAGATCATCATCCAGTAGTGCATTCCCGTTCTCCTTCTCTTTGGCTGCAAACTCAATGAACCTGCCAAGTATAGCCTCAACCTCCTGAACTAAAATGGGTGGAATGCAATCAAGCTAGAACTCTAACACCGTAACAGACTGTTCATGCCTTGCACAAGATTTTCTCCAAGCAACTAAGGAATCCTGCATGCTCTGGATCAAGGTGGAGAAAGTAGAAGTGTTCTCAAAGTCATCTTGTACGAAGGTCTTCACCTCTAAAAAGAAAGGCACCAGCCTACCCCTCAAATTATCAACATTCACCTCATCTAGATTCAACCGTCTAGCAAATATGGCCTCGAAAGTATTCTGGACTCCATCAATAATATTGGCCATAGCCTTCTGTACTCTAGTTGAATCCGCCTGTGCTACGTCGAAGAAAGCACGTCCCGTGATTGCTGAAGAATACCATCTAGAAAAATCATACTGTCAATTTCTCTGAATGACCCTCCATCAATCGGCCAATCGCCAAGGAACATGTCTCAATGCCTCAAGGCCATTTGAATTGCTGCTCCCGATATGACATCGCGGGCACGATCAAGCGCCTCCATCATTGCCAAGATACTAGAAGCTGCTGAAAAGCAAGAGTGTTGGTAGTAACAACTAACACCTCACGGGTAAAGTTTATTATGAACTGACCTATGTACACTCTGTAATGAGTGCTCTTCAAGTGGGAGGGAAGCTCCTCATTGTGCTTTGACAAAAATACTTGCAAAGGGAAAATAAAGCTAAAGCTATGTCACATCTTTTTGTTGACCAGTGTAGAGAGCTGAACTTTCTTGAAAGAACCTACCTGCTCACGTTCTTGTTGAGTTTCTCACGGTTTTTAAGATCTACTAACTACAACTTTAAATTTCATCATCAATCTCGGAAGGAAAGCAGAGCAAGAGGAAGCGGGCAAGGTTTGACTAACTATGATAAACGAGTTTAGATTCTCTGCTTGAGGGCAAGGTGGCGCAACTATCATCTCAATCTAAACAAGCTTATTGGGCACAAAACAGATTTAAGAATTTACCATGACAATCTTATGAAACCCTATGTGGCATAACACTTGATCAAAATAGTAAAGACTTCACAAACAACTTTTATCATCACAATCTCACGAACCCCTATGTGGCATAACACTTGATCGTAATGATAAAAGTCTCACAAAACAGATTTATCTAAACTATGGGAGGAATTTACCACGCCAATCTTATGAAACCCTATGTGGCATAACACTTGATCAAAGTAGTAAAGACTTCACAAAACGATTTTATCAACCCAATCTCACGAAACCCTATGTGGCATAACACTTGGTTGAAATAATAAAAGATTCACAAGACAGATTTATCTAAACTATGGAAAGAATCACCATTACAATCTCTTGAAACCCTATGTGGCATAACAGTGTCATTAATAGAAGACATGAACAAATACCAAAGAGCAATATTGAGGGCAAGGTAAGAAACAGCATATATTTCTCTCAAGCAAAGTTATTTACAAATGAACCTTGACTCTTATTTATATACATCAAGGTGTAGGGAACCTAAATCACCTTGGTCATCTGATTCTTGCAATGCATGCAAGATTTGCTGTAAACCCTAATGAAGTAAACTATCTGATCCAAATTTGGAAAACTACCATCGATTCGAAACATCTAATCTAAAAATGGACAATTGTGTGAGCATGCACGTCCTTATTGAAAGTGAGTTAACTGGGAGACTACCATCAGTTAACGAAAAATCCTAAAAGAAACTCCAAGTAAATAAGGCAAATCTCAGAATAGATATGCATGTGATGACAACATCGAGTTAACTTGAAAGGGTAACACCAAGTTCAACTCGTGTGTGTAATGTCTATCCTGAGAGGTGGGAACTGAAGTTTACTATGTGTGATCTCGAGCAATCAATCCCTCAACGAGATTGTTGACTGTATCACTATTTGGAGCTATGAGACTCTGTCAGAGAATGCTATGTCGATGCAACATGTCCTCACCAGCTGTAATCTAAGACTGAAGTTCCCCTCTGCTCCTCGTTGCCTCATAGATAATCATGACATGGTATGGTTGCAGGTAATCTTCGGTAATGGTCTCCCCACTGAAAATGGTATGAATGAGTGCTGGAACTCGGTGAACATCGGTAAGCTCAAAACCACCCTCAATCGATAATGTACGGTGAGATACTAGAGTCCTCTGAAGCCGGAGTGCACTAGTGGCGATGCTCTCTACTCTCAGCCAACTCTGATGCTAAAGTGTCCTCTATCTTTACCTTGAAAACCAACTGTGTTTTCCAAGAGTAGATAGCTTCTCTGTCCTCTGCATCTGCGACTGCATCATATGCCACACTCAGGTGAGCAATCATAATCTCATCTCTGGGTTTGTTAATTGCCATATCCCGTTCCTCATCCTGAAGACGAATACGGAGCTCGCGTGCATTGTACCGTAACTGATATAACTCTGTAAGCATAGTACGGCCTCTAGCAAAGAACTCTTCCCATTCCTCCAAACGCTTGCCATATGCAACCAAGTGATTGAGTTGACTTTGCTCTGCTAGAGGCTCAAGCATCGGCGGGAGTGTGTTAATGGCATCAGGTCCATGAACAAGGCTAGAAATATACTGACGAAGCTGTCTGATTTCAACCTTGAGGGCTGCCTTATCCTCTCTGTCCCTTAGTATTCTATCCCTGGCACTGTCTGTAGCTACTTGTAGGAGATCAACCTGAGTCTGACGTGTGTTATGACCAAGGTTAACTGTGATAACCTCAAAATCCTGAGATTCTAATTCAGCCAAGTTCTTCCCCTGTGGAGGTACAGCAGTCTCGATGACAATCTCCATATCAGTGTTCCTCTCTACGTGAATCATGTTCTTAACTCTCTTGTCCGGCGCATCCTGATAAATGTCGTCAAAATCAGAATGATTGAGAACATAGGATGGCTGCCTCCTCTTCCTTCCTAGCTAAGCTTCGATCCAAGATTGATCTCAGCTAATGCTACTAGAAGGGTTTGCACTAGTGACAGGAGGTACTGATGAGAGTGAATGTGTAGAAGACCCACTACGAGGTGGAGAGTCTAAATCCAATTCGATGTGAATTGGGACTGGTGAAGGCTCTGAAACTGGTGTAGGAACTTGAAATTTGAGCCCTCAGTCTTGGCGAGACTCACAGGCCGATCTCTGGTAAATACGTGACCGGGTTAATGCAATGTCCGGGGCTCCGTGTGTGTAACAATGGCAAGCGCCTTGCCCTTTGAGTTGTTTGGCGCTTGTACTTTCTTGGGAGGGTTACTCCTCTTCTTTTTGTTAGGTCTTGACGAGGAAGGTAGCGAAGGATTCACTACTACTGGCGGCTCTGCTCTGGGTACACTTACCCTCCTTGTCTTCTTGCTATCGAGGTAAAGTATACTGTTTTGAATAACTCTACTTGACCTCTCCTTGACCGTTGCGTATTCTTTGGCATACCAATCAACTGCTAGCAACGGTTGTGTATCGACACGCTCTCTACGGCGAGGAAGAATTCTCCTCATCATGCGATAAACCTCCCACATCCTCGACAAAGAAAACAGAGATTACGTGAGAGCGGCCGTAAGCTGCGTCTGCCGAACCTCGAAGTCATCGTACAATTTGCCCGATAATCCTCCATAGAAGGCTCAAGTGATGGCCATTGCGCACTCGGCAAAGGCGGTATTATAATGGCCTGAAGATAGGCATCGCCCGACAAGATACTTAAGATGATATTTCTCAAGTTCTTGTCTGCCGATCTTACTATCAATTGCCGACTTGCACCAATACATTCCAAATTGAAGGAAAGTTGAAGATGGTGCATTGCACCGGTAGAGAGCGATGAACATCATGCATCTGTCTTAGGAACTCCTGAAAGACTGTCTTATCCGAAGGATAACGTGGAAGCATAGCTGGATTTCCTGTAAAGCCGTATACTTGGATGTAGGTGTATGTTGGGAACTGAATAAACCAATCTGCCCATCCATCCATCGCTGCCCTAGCAACTACTAAGATACGAACGTGCAACTCCCGGTCCAAATTTCTCACTGTATAGGTTAGGAAAGCCTCGTGAACACGCTTGAAATGACGTTCAACTCTAGTGAACTCAAGCTGATCATAATACTGATAGACCTTCTGAACACTAAGAATGCCCACGGTGTTTAGTCCTCGGAATTGACCCTAATAAGCGATCAAGTACACGAGATATGAACACATATGAAACTCATGGGCAACTAGGAAACTGGTGATCTGCCTGTGGAGAATATCGCTGATGAAGGATGCCCAGTCATAATGCTCCTGCCCAGAAATGATGCGACCAATAATGTAATACATCCAAGGCTGGAAAACAATTGCGTGTGCTTGACCTGAGACACGATTCAGGAGTGTGATTAGAATCGCGTACTCATCCTTGTACTCACCACGAACCACATTGTTTGACAATCTATTCTTTGCTTGTTTTAACCATCTTTCTGCCATATTCTTCTGACATTTGTCCATATCAGCATCAAATGCCTGCACACACTGCTCCATAGAAATAACCAAACTGTTCTGGTGTTGAGGAATGCCAAAACTCCTTTCGATGTCCAAAGGTTTGAGACTGCAAATGACCCGTCCGTCAACTGACGCTATCTCACGAGTAGTAGGATTGTAATGCTTAATGCAAGCCATCACAAACTCAACACAGTGAACGGAGATAGGTATGGAAGCGGCCTCTAGTAAGCGGGCGCTTAATATTACGAATGGTGAACCACGATCTTGGTAGGTCTAGCAGCCACGGCAATACTGTGAAGATACGTATAACCAACCTCACGAGGAAATCATGAGTAAAGGGCGATTTGGTCTGTATTACGGTAGTGAGCGCATTGAAAAATTAAGCTGTTGACAGACGACATATTACGACAAAGGAACTGCGGAAAACTAAAAATAGCGCTTTTGAAGGTGGTATTTTCGAAAATCCGAAATATGGGTTTTGTCCAGAAAAGGATTCTAAGACAACCCAGAACATCAAATTTGTGAAAATTCAACTTCTACTTGATTGTACAAAGAATTTTCACTTGAGAAAATTAGTAACTCAAGAACGAACGTTCTGAAGTTAAAAATTCGTGAAAAATCAAACGCACAAATTTAACTCGAGGAAATTATATGAGAATGATCCAGATATTGAGACTTGTAGAATTCGCCAATTTCAGGAACATGCAATTTGTAATTTGAGAGAAATCTGAGATTGAAGGATGAAAAAGATGTTTTTATTATGCTTCTTCTCTGTGAAAATCGCCCAAGATTCCTTCAAATTGCTGACAATTATGAACTTTGATCTGCAAAAAGATATGTTAAGTAAAATCGCCCCTGGAAATTGATGTGAAATTTTGCCTTTGAACTGGAAGAATTCGCCTTGTAGTGAAAACCACGAATTTACTCTCTTGAAATTTGCGCTTTGAAGAAATTCGAATTTCCTTTTGAAGAAAATACAAATTTATATTGAATTTGAGGATTCGCCTTTGAATATTGAGGAATTGCGAATTGCTTTTGAATGAATACGCCTTTGAGAATTAAGGAATTTGCAAATTGCTTTTGAAGTTATGAATTGCTCTGAAGATGTGCGCCTTTATTCCCTCTTGAAGAAATACGAATTTGCTTGAAGCTTGCTTTGAAAATTAATAAAATTCGATTTCCCTTTTGAAAATATGAACTTGATTTGAAAAAATACGAATTCCACTTAAGATTAAATTTTCTCTTAATGAAACACGAATTTCCTTTGAAAGCTCTGTGAGTAATAATGAAGATGGCGCCATGTTTATATAAGAAATTCACACCAATTAGCAACTGCAAGAATTCAAAACCCTAACAAGAATAGAAGTCCTCTGATTGGTTGCCTTTCAGTTCTACTGCCACTGACTAGAAGTTCAAATTTGAAATAAATAATAAAATATTTATTATCATGCAAAAGCGCCAAAAATAGAAAATCGCCATCTTATGCTAAAATTGCAAATATTCTGAACTTCAGTTGACAATTTTGTTGAAGCTCCGAGATTCCTCGTCAGACTTCAACGATTCCGAAAAGTCATCTCTTGAGCATATAGGCGTCCATTTGCTCAAGATACCTCATTTTTTACTAAATCCCTATTTTATAGCTGACAGCACTGTCATGACTGGCCAACTTCGACACTGATTTCTGGATGACCGGGTGATGCTGAGACTGATCTGAAGAATTCATCGGAAAGCCTACTGAACAAGGAAGAAATGTCTGCTGGGAGACACTACTGCAAAATCCATCGTTTAACCCCTTGAAAAATTAGGCGCCCCTGATTAAATTACTTTTACGTGTTCCAGACTTGGCCATTTCTCAAACTGCCATCCGACGCTTCAAGCGAGCACTTACGGCGGTGAGAGCGGTGAATCCTAACGACTGAGGAAGCAGAAGCTCCAACTGAGGATATACATCAACGGCTGTCACCGACACTGGCGAAAATTTGTGTTAAAGGGCCTCAAAAAGCCCACGGCTCACAGGTTGCACTAGTCATCATTTTATTGAGTCAGTTTTCACTAAAATATTTCTTTGACCTCCCGATGTAAGACAGGATGGGCGATTCAAGCACTATCGTTGGACCTTGAAGGGCCCACAAGAGATCTCACCGGAATTGTGAGGGCAAAGCTGCTTCTAATACCTCCAAAAGTCATTCATTATTTTATTTAAAGTACTACTTTCCAGGGCAATACCATTTCCCGGATATCTTTGCTTTCGATATTACACTAAAGACCTGCACCTCCTGACGGCCCAAATCCAGAAGTGGCAAGGCTCGTTGGATAGAAAAAATGATTACGCTCAATAGTCGTGAAGACTTCGAACACGAACGGGCTCATCTGACAAGCCTAAAGGCTAGGCGCCTCTGGACTGTGGAAATGCACTGCAAATCATTTGTTGTTTCGCCCGTGAAATTACTTGTTTGGTAGAACCTCTGCCACAATCACCTGGAACGTCGGATTGACAAGCAAAATGGTGCATCACGGAGCTAGGCTAGAGTATTACTAATGTTAGGAAGACTCTGTCTGCAAATTTCACCATCTGGAGGGTCCTTTAAACCAGCGCCCCTGGCCTGTACTTGCATTGGGAACAAACGGAGAAGCTCAGAAACGTGAAAACTCCATTTTAAGCTAATCTTTGGATGACTGCCACCGGAGTTCTGAAACTCGGATGACTACGTTTGATATTTCGTCGGATGAGCAGACTAGTCGAGAACAGATTGACTGTATCCGTCATTGAAAATGCCAAGATTTACCCCCTCTTTAAGATGGGCGCCCTCAGGCTAGAGGCGCGCTTTTGCTTGAAAAAGACAATTTTCTCACATCTGGTAATTTAAGAATTTCAACTTCTGTCGTTATTTGCCGGAGCTGTGGGTCTCGAAAAGCTTTGCTGGATAGCTCAACGGATAGCCAGACTAATTCTGAAGAGATTGACTGGATGCTTGAACATTTTCAGCAAGATCTTAACCTTCAAAAAGTTGGGCGCCCCTGGGCTATACTTGCACTTCCTGACTTTTCCTTTGAAAAATCTTCATAAATTGACCACTGAAAATTTTGTTCTGATCATTGAAATGACCGTGTGCAATGTGAAACGCCGTCGTGAGATGTTCCTCTATCGTGAAAAGCTCCATTCTGAGTCTCTGCTTCAGGTTCTATTCAATATAACTGACTTTGACTGACAAACTATTGACAAAAACTCCATGCTTGATATTGCCCAAAACTATGTTTTACAACATTTTAACAAGGTTTAGACTTTTTAATGCAAAATGCCTTGATGAAGCAAAAAATTTGGTTTGGGTACAACAAAGAGCAAGGTCCTCCATAAATTTTTCTGTCTCAACACGAACTCCCGTGACCCACTTGTCTGCCTCCTGTGCCATCTTCCCTAACTCCAACAAGCCACTGATTGACTCTCTAGGTATGTCAGCTGGAAGTTCTATTGCTGGAATCTCCTGCCCACGAGGACGAGACAATTGCTGCACATATCCTATCAAAGCCTTATGCTCTCTTTTCAACTTCTTGTACTTTCCTTCCTTCTTGAATAATCTGTCCTTGAGGGCGTGATAGGAGTTATCACATTCTTCTACAATCTGTGCACCTATGGGGCATCCTAACTCCAAAGTTGTGACCATGTAGTTTTTTGGCACTGCTTCATCTCGATCACAATCAACCTGTGGCACAGCCATGTGAAGGGTGCGGGAACCATCCTCATCAGTTGATATCTTTGAGAACTTTCGTGCTCTCTTCTTCTATGGAGGTGCACTGATCCTGTTCAAAAACTCTTCCATTTCAACTGCTGGATCAATCTCTTCGTTGGGGCTTCTCCTCATCCTATCTCTGAGCCAATCAGGGACTGTATATTGTATATCAAAGGGCTACTATTCCTGTGCCTCTACTTCTCAAACTTGTTCAACTTCTACATCATTCTGGTGTGGCTCATCGTCCTCAAGTGGCTGAGTATCTCCTGAAACTATATCATCATCATCTTCCAAATTCGTCTCCAATTCTTGCTGAAACTGAGGGTCAGTAGTAGTTCCCTCATCATCTTGCTGATCGTCCCTAGCAGGTGCGTTGACGCTCTGGCCAACTGATTCTCTCCGTGGTGGCTGATTATTTTCCTGTACCGCTTGCACCTGATTCAATGCATTTCTTTGATCAGCAAATAAAGAAACTTCCTGTATGCTTGGAGAACGTGTCTCCAATGGCGTGGGTGATTCAACTGCAACTCTTGGAGGTTCCGGCTGAATAGGCTCCTACCAAACTGGCTCTTTCTGTCTAGATTCCAGACCTCGTGTGATTTGTTTCTTCCTACTGGTGGTGGGTGTCCTGTGATCTCCCATCAAATTGTAAGTCAATGCAATCGACTTACCCTTCAACCTACTCACACGCCTGTCAACCCATGCTCTGGTAAATGTCAAGACCGGAATGGAGAGTGTGTCCAAGTCAGCAACCTCTGGTTCTGACCAATCCGGGAGTGGAAGTGGAGTATCTCTCACTGCGCCATAATCTGGATGGACAACGTCCATGTCCTCATTTACCTGGTTTGGTACCGGAATGACTTCACACTCCCTGATCATGTTTATTGGCAACCAAGACAACATTCTTTTCGTGACTTCAGCCTTGTCTGATGCATCAACCCAATAATCCTCAATATTTGCCTTATGTTTAAATTCCTTTGACAGTACCCATTTGATGTTGTTATGCGGATCATAGTGTTGTCGGCTGGTGTGATATGAAAAGTGATAAAACTGAAGCTCGCTCTCGGCTTCTCTAGCTGCCTGTAATGAAGGACACACTTCATCCGAATTGCCCATAACAATTGGGAAGTCAACACCTCCCTTCTTCTTTTTCTTCTGAATTTTATCGTAGGCAACCAGTTGCTTAGATATCTCTAACATTAATATTCTGTTGGTTGGGTACTTAGGCAGCCTATATGGATATGACGAAAATCCTTGCAGCCTTATGTAAGAAAACTTTGGAAATTGTATAAACCAGCACCCATACCTTTCAATCAATTCTTGGGCTTCTCTCGAGATTCTGTGATGCATCCGCTCCTGAAGCAGTCTCGTGATGTGCATGGTGAAGGCGTCATTGACACGCTTGTAATAAGTGGTACTAGTCAAATGCAATTGCGGACAAGCCTCATGGATTTTAAACTGGTGAGAACCACAACCAACAGGTTCTTTGTATGAAATTCCTCTATACTTCGTCATACGGGCTAGCATGTAAATGATGTAAGAGCCCATATAGAATGTCTTCGTTCTTCTCAGGCTCAGGAGCTGCTCGTGCAAATTGTCACTGATCATTTCAGCCCAGTTCACGTACTCCTTTCCTTCCAACACGAGGTTGATGTAATAGAACATCCATGGCTCAAAAATAAAAGCTTGAGGGAAACCTCCAACTTTGCTCAGCATCATAATGAGATCATAGTACTCCTGCTTCAAGTCATATGATATAATTTGCCCCGGCAACTTCGTACGAGAGGGCTTGGGGTTCCTCATCTAGTGAGTATTGATCTTTTCTGTACATCTCTCGAATGCAGAAGCATACATTCGCTCAACTCGCTCCCTCGATTTGTAAATCATGTTTCTATGCACTGGGATTCCAAAGGCTTCACCAATGGCAGCAGGAGTGAGGTTGGTGAGCACTTGTCCATCTGGTGACATGATTGACCTGTGATCCTTCTCATAGCAGTTGGCGCACTCCATCATTAGCTCCGAACACTAAATGGCTGGTGGGAAACCTGCAGCTGCATATAACCCACTTCGAACAATGTTGTGTGAAGTGTTCGAAGGTCGATGATTACCAATCCCCAGCATTCTATTCTTGAAAGTCTCCAAGTTGACGGAGCCCAAGTTCGTATCCGCCAGCTTGCCCAACTTCGAAGTAAACTTCGATTATGGCATGAAAGACTTGCTCAGCTTCTTTATAACCGCTTGCCTGGATGCACCATTGTTGTCCTTGCCAGTCGCCCTTGCTTCAGCCATCTCAACTTCTTCTTCAACAAATTCGAGCTTCAATACTTAGAAAATTTCTAAGCAAGCTTTAGCAACTTCACTTCACACTCAGCAACTTCAAGCCTTGATAAAATCGTCCACTTTACTCCAGCAGTTGAACTTTTAAATTCGCACTCAGCAATTTCAAGTAGCTTGGTAGGTGCGCACTTCCTTAGCTTCAGCAACTGCACTCTTTGAAATTCGAACTTCTCACTTGCATTGCAACTTTAAACTTCAGCAAATTTCGAACTTCAGCAACTCACAAGTTTCAGCCTTCAGCAAATTCCTCTTCAACAAGTTTCGAACTTTAGCCTCAGCAACAAACTCAACACTAGACTCAGAGCAAATCGAACTTTCTCCAGCTGTGAAAAGAAGTGAATGACCCTCAGCACTT
The DNA here is from genome assembly GCA_007258455.2 of Sequoia sempervirens. Classification (NCBI taxonomy): domain Eukaryota; kingdom Viridiplantae; phylum Streptophyta; class Pinopsida; order Cupressales; family Cupressaceae; genus Sequoia; species Sequoia sempervirens. Next base: position 14,359 of record VDFB02043255.1, read on the forward strand.
ATAGGAAAATTGAATTCTAGAAGGGGCTAAGTTTAGCCAGTGAATTAAATTTCCACTACTTCATTTGAATTTCCCTCCTCTAGCATTTCTGACACTTGTCCTTTGACGTCTAGAATCTCATTCTTCTAGAAGTTCAACTTTGACTGTCACATTTTAAATTCACTTTTGAAAATTTTTAATTTAAACTCATCAATTTAACAATTTCCATTCGTCAGCCGAAGTTTTGTCTTGCAAATTTTAAATTTTAATCACCTCTGACGCTCTGGAAAATTCATCTGTGAAGAATTCAATCAAAAAATATTTAGGCAATTCACTTCAAATTCGTTGTCTGGAGAAATTCATCTTGAAAACACATTTTATTCACTTTGCCTTAGAAAATTTTAAAATTTTCCCTTAGGAAAATTCACAATTCGAGCACCGATTAAATTCTTCATGCTGAAGGCCTTGGCAAAGTGCGGAAGACATAGAAATCCATTTCTCATCACAAACGTCCAGTACCTAGAAGAAAATTTTATCTGAAACGCGATGAATTCATGGGTACACAACGAACGGGTTCATTTAAATTTTAAAATTTTGAACCTTAGAAAAATATTATTCAATCAATTTTAATCCCGTTCTTCACATCTTGTTGCTCTGACTTGAAAATTTTTATCAATCCTGTAGTGCCAGCATCTTCGACTTCATCACTCGAAAATTTGCTCGTGCTTCAGGAAAATTCATCACCTTCAAGGTCTAGGCGTATTTTCTAAGGAAGAAAATACTTTGCCTTAGAAAAAATTTTGAATCACCTTGCATTTTAAATTTATCTTTGCCTTAGAAAATTTTCTTCATCTCAATCAACTTTTCCTGTGGTGAGGAAAAATCAACTTCACTTAGAAAATCTTCCTTGAACGCCCAACATGTTTGACCGTCAATGCTTAACATGTTTTTTTTTTATCACCTTCAACGCCTTAGGAAAATTTTATTAGTTTGCAACTCCAACGCCTGGCATGCTTTATTTTACTCAACGCCTTATATACTTTAGGCGCATATCCAACTTGAAGAAGGATATTCATCTTGCCTTTGGAAAAAATTTCATCACTTAGCACCTTACACACTTGGGCACGTATCACATGTAGAGAGGAAACTTCACATCCACGCCTAGCATTATTTCACTTCACCTTTTACCCACCTTGGCATTTTCAATGCCTAGTAACACTTACCACCTTGTATTTACCTTACCACCCCAGGCGCATATGACACTTGAAGAAGAATAATAACTTCACCACGCCTAGCAATATTTCACTTCACCTTTTACCCACTTCAATCTTGGGCGCACATTAGCATGTGTGAAGGATTAATGTTTACCACGCCTTCTTGTGACCTTTCATCTCCTTCATTTTTGTCTTTACATGCCCTCACTTGGGCGCATTTTGCTATGTGTGAAGGACGAGTTTCTAACTTAGAAACTTTTTGGATTTGCTTTGACTTGTTGACCATAACTTGGGCGCATTTCTCATGTAGAGGAGGATGAAAACTTTCAACGCCTCCAACAAGTGACCCTTGGGCTTCCTCATTTTTGTCTTCACATGGCCCCATTTGGGCACATTTTGCTATGTGTGAAGGATGAACTTTGTTGACTCCTTTGACTTCCTTCAACAAGTGACCTTTTGACTTCCAGCTTTTGTCCTCACATGGCCTCATTTGGGCGCATTTTGCCTAGGCTGAAGGATGGGCGCATTTGGGGGGTGGTGGAGGATATTTGTACTTAGAATTTTTTTTATATGCCACTACCTTGAGTTGGGCGCATTTAGCTATGTGAGCAGGATGAAACACTTTGACCTCTTTGACCTTCTTGTTGCATGGGCGCATTTTGCCATAGGAGGTGGACAAAGTTTCATACTTAGAAATTTTTTTAGCATTTTACTCCACCAACTTGGGCGCATTTTACCCAGTGAGCAAGACGAAACTCATGCCTTAGAAATTTTTCAACTTTCACTACCTTGGATGGGTGCATTTTGCCTAGGCAGGTGGATATTTCTCATACTTAGAAATTTTTTCATCACATGTTGGAGATGAGGGCGCATTTTGGGGTAGCTGCAGGACGAGACCAACACTTAGAAAATTTCTTGATGCCTCTACCACCTTGGGTGCATTTCCTCGGTGCTACAGGATGAAGTCCAATACTTAGCCATTTTTTTCTTCGTCTTTGCCAGTTTATCCATGCCTGCTATTTATAGTAAGTCCTTCAATTCTTGCATCTTTGAAGCTCAGAATGATTTGAAATTTTGAACGCTGGATCCTCACGACTTCATTAACCTATTGACACTGCTATTTCGGGTTGGCCTGCTATTTTTAGCCCATTTCTGAAGGTGATTTCTATTTATAGAAACTACCTGCTTTTGATATCTCCACAACTCCGTTTGTTTTGAAAATCGAATGATTCTCTCCTCACCACGTGACCTGCCTTTTGGCATCGGCGCCTGTTGCTGACTTTCTATTTTTAGCCTGTTTCCAAAACGACTTACTATAAATAGTAAGTGCTTCGTTTGTCTTCAAATTTTACCAGCAGATAGCTTGAAGGATGCTAATCGTGGTGGTTTACACCGGTTTTCGAAAATTCTGACTTTTTACCCTCCTTTTCAGGTCCCAAAGTTGGAAACCCTAATTTGTTCTGCATGCATATCAAATGATCTCCGTTTGTTCTCATTTCTGCTACATTGCGATCAATTTGTGATTCTGAAGTGCTGGGAAGCGGCTGTCGGGATGCATCTGCTAAAAATAGTAAGTTCCCAAATGAGTGACCATCTCCGTTTGCATGTCACATCATCGCGAAGCTCTCGAAAAACCCATAAGGAATATGCAGACATGCAAAGAAAACCCTGACATGCAAACCCTAAAAATAGTAAGTTCTCGGTTTTAGCTCAAATTTTGCACATGAGCAGCTTGATGTGTTCTGAATGCAGTGTGACTGTCGGAATTTGAAAAATGCTGATGGAATGCCCGAAATTACACACTTACTAAAAATAGTAAGTTACCGGAATCTAATGAAATTTCAGTGGAAGCCTGCTGGAAGCACACTGACCTTAATGTTAGTCTCTATTTTCAATTTATTCACCTTGCTTCGACCTCGGACTGACCAGGAAAGTACAAACCCTAATTTTCAGACTTGGCCAAATTCACGTTTAAACTCAATGGCGGATACATCCCCGGAAAGGCAGATAGAAAAGAGACGTAAAGAGAGAGAGAGAGAGACAAAAACCCAAGCCAAAAGGACAGGATGGAGAAAAAATTAGGGGGTCCCCATTTTGAATGGGGCGATGTGTGAAAAGGTCACAACACTATGTTGACTTGATTATATTCTGATGAAGTATTCACCCCTGACCTTTTCTGATCTTGGATGTGTTGACGGGGTTTTTCTGACCGCACCAACACAGAATAAAGTTCCCAACGGATACCCTATCCTCTCTTGAACAAAGTATTCAGCATGCTAAGATTGCGAGTAAGATCATGCTTTCAACTCCAAGGTTCCGAATACTTAGAATACCCTCAGTTGGTTTGATGTGAGTTGCTGTGTTCTCACGAGGGGACTTACACAATTGTTCGACAGCTAACAACAGACAGTGGATTAAGGGATTTCGTGTAATTCAAATGATTTGGCAAGTGAGCACGAGTTTCCTAATTCTAACAAAAAATGAACTGAATTTAAAAGAGTGAAGGGCCTAAGGAGTTCTAATCTACTCTAGGGTGTGGGACATGGCGATCAATTCTCACAGACTTCAACCAAGCTCCGTTTTGCCTCACTTCGGACAGCTTCCGCAGAACTGGTGCAATCTTCAGAGGAGTGACTTAAGATGTTCAGATCACGATTTAGCATGAAGACACCATCACAACGACGCATGCCAACATATAAACCATAATCGAAGTTAAGTTTCACAAAGTTCCAGTTGACCATGGCGAACCCACCGTCAGCGAGCCCGCTAGTGGTATGGACAAACGAAGTCTTGTTCAAATCGAGCACCACATTCCACAATTGCTAAGTACTTGCATGAAATGAAATCTACTTTACTTTAAGCTACTTCAAGGTGCTACGTGAATTGGAAGGACGAAGAAGCCTCAACAACTATTCACAACAAGGAAGAATTCACCATCAATGAAAATTCTTTTATTATGAAAGCATACATGACAACTTCTTACAAAGTATCCAAAGGGAAGACTTTCCTTCCTTTTCAATCTACACTACTATCAACTATCTAATTGCTCTCTACTCCTTCTAAGCTCTGCCTCTACCTCTAAATCTAATGAGATTACAAATGAGGGGGACTCCCCCTTTTATAGTTAGCCCAGTCTAAAAGACGGCTAGGGTTACAATCGGCTGGATGGCCCAGATCGTGCCACCTCAGCCCTAAACAAGATTTGCCCTAAAAACCGCCACAAAGGAGAGTGGGGTAATAAATGAGCCATAATGTCCACCATCATCCTTCTAGAAGATTCCGCTTGTAGATACGTTCACACTATTCTTGATCTTCTCTCTTGGCGCTTATCCTTTGACTTTTTCCACTTGAGGTCATTTGAGCTAACACTTAGCCAATTTATTGCAACTTTCTCCCTTCGAGATTGAAACTCGTAACTTTATCTTCCTTTGAAGGTTGTGATATCATCGTGCTTCGCCACTTCCAGACATCGTGCTCTGGCCTCCACGCTCATCCTGCAAAACAAGCAAGGAGAAAAGCATTAGAACACCTCATAATGTAAACTTAACTTACTTACCAGGATTCTCACGTTCATCGCCTCCAGTAGCCAACCTCCGCTTTCTTCATAATTCCTCATGCCTTAGCCAAATTCCCAACCCATCTTCCTCAAGGGCGTATCATCTTCAACTGCATCTTCAAGAAATTCATTTCGCCTGCTGGAGCTCTGACAACTTTGATTTTATTCATCTCTGGCTCAAAAAAGCTATCTTCACGAAGGATTGAAGCAAATTCACCTAGGCAGTTCCTTTCAAATTCATCGTCTGGAGAATTTCACCTTGAAAACACATTTTCTTCACACTTGCCTTAGAAAATTTTCAAATTTCCCTTAGGAAATTCATCAACTTCCGGTGCCCATTTAAAATCTTCATCCAGAATCCTCGACAAGCTGCGGAAGACCTTAAAATCCATTCTCATCGATAATCTTCGATACCCAGAAGAAAATTTCTTTCAGCACACGTCGGACCCAAGAACGAACGTTCATTTAATTTTTTTGGGTGCCTTGGAAAAAAATAATTCCCTGTGAAATTTAAATCTATTTTTCACATCTGTAAGATTTCTTGTTGCTTCGACTTGGGAAAAATTTATCAATTTTGTGCAGCTGGCATTCACTGACTTCACCTCTGGCAATTCTGCTCGTGCTTCAGGAAAATTCCATCACCTCTCCAGACTTAGGCATTTTTCTAAGGGAGAAAATATTTGTGCCTTAGAAAATTTTTTTGAATGACTTAGCATTTTTGAAATTTTTGCCTTAGAAAATTTTTACTCAACTCGATCAACTTTGCCCGTGAAAATATCAACTTCACTTAGAAAATTTTTTAAGAAAGCACATCATGGAAAATTCCAACGCCCTCATATTATTTTTACACATCCTACTCCTCTTAGGCGCATTTCATATGTCATAGAGAACATTTTAAAACCAACGCCTAGCAATATTTAGTCACCACCTTGAGCGCATATTCAACTTGAAGGAGGATAAAACCACGCCTAGGAAATATTTTCAACACCCCTTTAGCATTCACCACCCCTGGCGCATTTAATACTTGAAGAGGGACATTCAATACGCCTAGGAAATATTTTCAACACCCCTTTAGCATTCACCACCCCTAGCGCATTTAATACTTGAAGAGGGACATTCAACACGCCTAGGAAATATTTTCATTCATCAACGCCTAGGATTAACTTCAACGCCTTGGGATATTTCTTCATCACCTTACCTTCAACGCTTAGCAATGTTTATCACTATCTTGAGCGCATTTCACATTGAGGAGAGGATGTTACCATGCCACGGTGACTTTAATCAATTTTCACTCCCAATTTTCACTTCAAAATTATTCTTTATTGGGCGCATTCAACATAGAGAGAGGAAAGTCAACACACTTCAATCACTTCCAAGCTTGTATGGCGCATTTAGAGGTTGAGGAGAATAAAACTTTTTCCAATGCCTTCCCTTGTTGACTTGTTGACTTCAAATGTGGGCGCATTTTGCATGATGAGAAGGATAACTTTACCACGCCCCAGCTAGTGACCTTTCAGCTTCTTATTTTTGTCCTCACATGGCATGATTTGGGCGCATTTGAGCATAAGAGGAGGACGAATTCGTTTGACCACTTTGACCTCTTTCAAACTTGGCGCATTTTGCCCCTACTGCAGGATGGGCGCATTTTGAGGGGTGAGGAGGATATCCTCAACACTTAGAAAAATTTCCAACTTCCCCTCTTCAAGGTGGGCGCATTTTGGCCTAGCAGCAGGATGAGACTCTTTGACTTTTCCTTGACTTTCTTGTGAGTGGGCGCATTTTACTAGTGGAGGAGGATATTTTTAACTTAGAAATTTTTTTATGATTGAACATCTTTGCTTCTTCATCAAGCAAGGCGCATTTAGCTATGTGTGAGGGATAAAACACTTGCCTTAGAATTTTTTTTTTTTTTTTTACCAACTTGGGCGCATTGTGAGGTGGCAAGAGGATGAACTCAAACTTCGGAAAATTTTTAAACTTCTTCATCTCTTGAGGGCGCATTTTACCCCTGGAGGTGGATGAAACTTTTGCCTTAGAAAATTTTTCATGCTTCCACCTCACCAACTTGGGCGCATTTTGGGGTGGCAGGAGGATGAACTCATTTCATAGAATATTTTTCCTGAGCTTCCTCATCAACTAGGCGCATTTTGCCATGTCAACTGGATGAAGTTCCAGACTTAGAACATTTTTCACCGTTTTTCGCCAGTATTTCATGCCCTGCTATTTATAGTAAGTCCTCTGATTTCTGCATCTCTGAAGCTCAGAATGATTCGAAATTTTGCGCACTGTATCCTTGTAACCTTGTTGCCCTGTCAACACTGCCATTTTAAATCACCCTGCTATTTTTAGCCCATTTCCGGAGGTGGTTTCACCTAAACCAACGCTTACTCTCTTGTTTTACGATAGCTCCAACACTCCAGTCAACTTGGGGAATTTTTAATGACGCTCCTCACCGCGTGACACATCGAAACCTTGGCATGCACTCAATTTATTTTAACATTTCCAAAATTGACACTATAAATAGTAAATCTCAGTTCGACGAAATTTACGAGTAGATATTAGCACGAAGAATGATCAGCGATTAGTTTACGGTTTGGTCGACTTTTGGCCTCTTTTTGGGTCCCAGGCTGGAAACCCTAGTGCAGCACCGCATGCATATCAAAAAGATCCTCTGTTTACTCTCGTTTACGTAGCATGATCAGCTCATTGATTCACGAGGCATGAAGGCGAGGTAGCAGGACATACACACTTAAATAGCAAGTTCCTTCTTGGTGGGTGTCTTGCATTTGCATGTCACACCATCAGCAGGCTCTCAAAACCATCGAGAATCACACATGCAAAAGAAGCCACGACATACAAACCTAAATAACCCGAGGAAGTAATTTCTAAAAGTTATTAATCTCGTTTGCATGTTACTCTTTATTCTTGAAAGATCTTAAAACCGGAAAGGAATGTCACCGAGACATGCAAGAAAAACTACACATCTGCACCACGAAATTTGTCAGGAAGTTGTTTGCTAAAAATAATAAGATTATCATTTTCGCTCAAATTTTTATACAATCGATATACTAGATAGACATGTATTGTGAATCAAAAGTGGGCGTGATTGCACAGAATTCATACTTACTAAAATAGTAAGTATCTCGGAATTGATGAAATCTAGCTAAGAGCACTTTGGGCTTCTTGTTATGTGTTAAACTCAATTTCAATATATTCACCCTATTAGAGCCTCAAACTGACCAGGAAGACTCAAACCCTAATTTTCAGACTTAGCCAAATTTTCGCGTTTTAAGCTCAAAGGCGGAGAAATCCCGGAAAGCAGACCATAGAAAAGAGACAGACGGAGAGAGAGAGACCAAGAACCAAACCCAAAAGACCAGAATGGAGCAAAAATTAGGGGTCCCCATCTTGAATGGAGCGCTATGTGAAAAGGTCACAACAGGATGTAACGATCATGCCTGTCAAAAATATCCTCTAAGGATACAAAACCTTTAGGAATCTGATTTCCTTTCAACTGTATGATTCCAGATTCTATAACCTCAAATTCTTCAACAATTGACTCTTTGTAAGGAGTTGAACTCCCTTCAAAGAACAATTCGTTGTAGTTGTCTCCCATGACGAGAAATTCTTCAATATCCTCATCGTCGCTGAAGACTTGCCAGTTGTCTGAATTATCAAGAACAGCTAGTCTGTAGATTAGCTCAATAGTAAATGAATTCTGATGAAAGTCAGAGTTAGGCATAAAAAGAGCGGCTGAAACTGCAAGAGCATCAGCTTTGCTATTATTCATTCTTGAAATATATTTGATATTAAATGCATCAAACCAGTTGATTGCATTCCATACCCTCTACCTATAGTTTTGGAGACGATTCTTTCTTACATGAAACTGCTCTTTGACCTGCTTAACGATCAGCTCTGCATCTCCTTCAACTTGAAGCAGCTTGATCCCCATATCCTTTGCGTTTTTAAGACCTAACAAAAGCGCCTCATATTCAGCAGTATTATTAGTGCAATCGAATTCCAACCTATATGCAAAAGGATATAAACGACCTTCGGGAGAGATAATCACTACTCCCGCTCCGGAGCCTGAAGTCGAACAACTGCCATCAAACTGCATCGTCCACATCTTCGATTCTTCTTCTAACAATTATGTGGAAAGTGCAAAATTCTGACAATCTTCCGTCACTTCGGACACCATAGCATATGTGCCTGGACCCGTATCTTGATACAATACTTGAGCATGTGGGTCCTGGGACTTCACCACTGTGAACTTTGATTTCGTTTCCGGTTCCAGCTTGAAAGTGCCTTTCTTCAATGGGATTGTCGCAAATGACCAATCCATCTATATTTCTCCTCCAAGATCCTTTCAAAAACTTCTACTAAGTAACATCCCGTAACTGGTAGGAATATCAGCCACTAGGATGGTCATCATGATCTTTTTCTTTGGACACAACGCTAGCCTCACTTGCACATCTTTGAGTTGACCGACTAACGGCACCGGCTTGGACTCAAGTGAATAACACTTTTCCTGAGTCGGGGTGCATGAAAGTCCCAACGCATTCATAATTTGTAAGGGCATAACATTGTCTGAAGCTCCACTGTCAATTATGCAATTGCTCAGCTTGAAACCTCCTATATATAAAGATATATAAAATGGCCTAGGCTTCTCTTCTGCAGGAACTGAGGATTGAAGCAATGTCGGTTGAACGACATTCTTCTTTTTAAGAACATTCAAGATTCTATCCAACTGCTCTGGATGATCTTGTAAATACTCCAGCTGAGATATCTGTACCTTTGTCTTCATCATGGAAGACACGATGTCAAAACTTGCTGAAGACGTATCTAAAGCAGTTGGCAAGATATTTTCTTGTGAAGTTTTATGATTGGAAGTAGAAGCTACTTCCTTTACTTTTGTATTCAAATTCTGCTTTTCTTCTTCCTCCTTCTATGCCTTGAAATGCTGAGCACGTGTGAACACAGGTGAGGTGATATTCTCGTGATTCACTGCGAGAGAAAAATGACGGGATTCTTCTTCTTCATTAACGGGTTCTCGATCAAAGTATCCCGTTGCGGAGTCGCCATCAAACTCGTCCATCTGTGTAGAGACGACGTTTGAACTGGAAGGTATGAAGTCTGAACTAGGAGCAGAATCGGCAAATCCCATGAGCTGATTCATTCTTTGATTTTCCGGACAGGTAGCCTCGGTGTGCTCAGCTGAATCATGGAACATGCAAAAGACCGTAGCCTTCTCAGCTTCATTATTTTGTCTTGGTTGTCCTTGTGGAAACTGACTTGAAATTATTGTACGGCTGATAATTATTCCTCCTCGGCTGGTACGCTTGTTGTGGTTGAAAAGGTGGTGGTGCGGGCAAGGCTGGTTGCCCTTGAGGTGGTGACTGTCTCTTCAGTATTGTCACCTCATTTGCTACCTTCTGTAGCAATGGATCGGCCGACGCTTGCACGAGTGGCCTGATCGAATCATCTTTCATCTTGTCGTTTGTAATCATATTATCTTCAAGCTTTATTGCTTCCTCCTGAAGGTGTTGTAGATCATCTTCTTCGCTTATTTTCAGGAAAAAGGCAATTTCTGACGGCAGCGCGTTGATGAAAGAACTCATCAAAATCTCATCAGACGGATTCAAGGTGTGAGAAAGACGTGTAACAAGGCGATTAAACCTTGCCACGAATTCTCTCATCGGTTCATGCTTTTCCATCTTTGAATTTGAGAGTTGTGCAAATAATCTATGACTGTCCTCGGCAGGCTTGAATCTTGCCAAGAACTTCTCGCTCATGACGGCCCAACTGGTGATAATTCCTTGTTCAAGATTATTGAACCAGTCTGCTGCGTTGTTCTCAAGAGTTCCCATGAAAAGATGTACGGCAATGTCTTCATGCGCAACATGCAAAACGGAACAAGCCGCCGTGAATGCTAATAGATGTTCATCTGGATGTTTAGAACCATCGCCATGAAATCTCGGGAAAAACTTGTGTGAACCCTTGGGTAGTTCATGATGTCCTCGTAGAGCCAACGGTCCAATATTGTCGCCTTAAGGCAAGGGGGCTGGACGTCTTGCGTTTCTTCCATTACGACCATTGTGATTATTGTGATCATCATTGTTACAATCACCCATCTCTGCAATTGGAATGGGAATCTCTTCTTCAAAAATTTCTGATTCAGTAAACTGATCAGGAGCTTCTTGGAAAACAGGATCTGGCTGAATGGGAGGATTACCTCTCCTTCTTCTAAGATAAACTCGGTACGCCAGGATGCTTAATTCCATGAGGGAGGTGGCAAAACTGGTCTACCTGCTGCAAGATCTGCTTTTTCTTCTTCTTTATCTAGAGTTGTAGCCGCGTTTCTCCACTAAGCGGTAGATGTATGATTTTCAAAAATAAACGTGTGCAAGCTACTGATAATATCTGACTGTTCTGCTTCGATGAAAACTAAATTCGGCTGTATAACAGACAGACTTAGTGCTGGTTGTTGAACTGGAGCAGTAGGACGCCAGATAGTCATAACCGTGACATGAAGTTTTCGAGGCCTCGTGCCCCACGGTGGGCGCCAGAAAACTATTGGCATAACAACTAGCACCTCTGGAGTAAGAGTTGGTACGGACAGCTATGCACACTACACAATGAGTGCTCTTCAAATTAGGAGGGGAAGCTCCCTCGTTGTGCTTGACAAAAGTGCTTTGAAAAGGAAAGTAAACTAAACTAAATCATGTCTTTTTGTTTCAGCTGTAAAGGTACAAGGCTTTCTCGAAAACTATATACGTTGCAGCTGAGTATTTTCTGGTTTCGCAGACTACTAACTACAACTATGCCAATTAATTGAAATCTATCCAGTTTCCTCAAGAAAACAGAGCATGAGGAAACGGAGCAAGGTTTGACTATCTGACGATAAACAAGTGTAGATTCTTAACTTGAAGGCAAGGTGGCACATCTATCAGCTCAATCTAGACAAGTTTATTGGAAACAACATCACACGATAAACTAAGTATGGATTCTCAACTTGAAGGCAAGGTGGCATGACTATCAGCTCAATCCGAATAAGTTTATTGTTCACAACAACACACGATAACCAAGTGCAGATTCTCTACTTGAAGGCAAGGTGGCACAACTATCATCTCAATCTCAACAAGTTTATTGAACACAAAACAGATTTGATCTAACTCAGGAAAGAATTCACCATTATAATTGCATGAAACCCTATGTGGCATAACAATTCATCATAACAGTAAAAACGCATGAACAAATACAAAAAGAGCAATATTGAGGGCAAGGTAGGCACAACATATATTTCTCTCTCGTGCAAAAGTTATGTACAAATGAGCAAAGCTCTTATTTATAGACATCGAAAGGTGTAGGGAACCCTAAAATCACCTTGAGTCAACTACAGTCTTGCAATGCATGCAAGATTTATTGCTAAGCCCTAATAAAACAAACTATACAGTTAACTGGAAAACTACCATCAGTTAACCGAAACATCTAATCTAAAAGTGGACAATTGTGCAAGCAGCCAGGTCCTTAATGACGAAGTTAGCGGGAAGACTACATCGATTAACGAAAACCCTAAATGAAACTCAAGTAAATAAAGCAAATCTCAAATAGATATGCATGTGAAGTGAAACAACGAGGAAGTTAACTTGAAAGGTAGCATAAAGTTAACTATTTAGTAATATAAATCTATTATTAGAAGTGCAGGGTGAAGTCTACGTGGTAGTCTCGAGCAACAATCTCTCCATGAGATAATTATTGAATCACTATACGGAGCTAATTTTTCTGTCGAAGAATGCTATGCCTGCGCAACATGTCTTCACTAGCTGTGATCTGGGACTGAAGTTCACCCCTACTCTTTGTTGCTTCATCGAACAATGCTGACATGACTGTAAGCTGATTAATCTTACAACCAATGGTCTCCCCACTGAAAATAGTATGAGTGAGTGCAGGCTCTAACTAACCTTGATAAAACTCAACATGAAACACCCTCAATCATTATAGAACACGATGGCGAGATACTAAGTCCTCTGTGACAGTGCTAGTAGCGTGCTCTCTACTCGATCCAATTTAGCAGCCATAGTCTCCTCTATCTTTGCCTTGAAAACCAATTGTGTTTTCCAAGAATAGATAGCTTCTCTATCCTCTGCATCTGTGATTGAATCATATGCCATACTCAGGTGAGCAATCATAATCTCATCCCGAGGTCTGTTAATTTCCATTTCTTGCTCCTCATCCACAGAGCCGAAGATGGAGCTCTCGTGCATTGTACCGTATCTGATATAACTCTGTGAGCATAGAACGGCTTCTGGCAACGAACTCCTCTTCCCACTCATCCAAACTCTTGCCATATGCAACTAAATGATTAAGTTGTCCTTGTTCTGCTAGAGGCTCAAACATCGGTGGGAGTGTGGTAATGGCACCATTGACACATGGGTTGAAGCCTGTTGGCGGGGATTTATGCGATTTCAATGTGAGGCTGTATATCTTCCCGTCGCCCGATTATTCTATACTAAGCAGCATGCACCTTGGCAGCACAGCAGTAGATCCAACCTAAATTAAAAGTGTGCTGCCAGTAGGGATTGGCTGTAATGATAACCTCGAGTCCACGAGATTCCGCTGGTAAAACTCTTCCCCTGTGGAGGTACAGCAATCTCGACTACGATCTCCATGTCAGTATTCCTTCCCACGTGGACCATGTTCTTCATCCTTTTGTTTGGCGCATCCTAATAAATCTCATCAAAATCAAAATGATTAAGAACATAGGATGTCTGCCTCCTCTTCCTTCCCAACTAAGACTCAATCCAAGACTGATCTCGGCTAATGCTACTGGAAGGGTGTGTACTAGCAACAAGAGGTTGCGACGAAAGTGAATGTGTAGAGGAATGACTGCGAGATGGGGAGTCTAAATCCAATTCAATATGAATTGGGGCTGGTGACTGCTCCGGAACTAGTATAGGAACTGGTGAACCTCTGACCTTTGATGGACTCTGGCCAGCTACCTTGATAAGTGTCTATGGAGCTCTATGTGTGTATTAATATGGCCTTTCCTTTGAATTGACCGACCCTTTCTTGGGAGGTTACTCCTTTTCTTGTTGGGTTTTGGCGAGGAAGGTAGTGAAGGATTCCACCCTCTTTGTGGGCCGCTGCGGGCGCACTTACCCTCGTTCTTCTTTAACATCAAGGTAGTATACTAATAGGACAACTCTTTCTTGACCTCTCCTTCACGTTCGTACTCCGCTTGGCGTGCCAATCAGCTGCAACACAGCAGCAGTTGTGTATCTTTACTCTTTGAAAACTGAAGGACTTCTCCCTCATCATCGATAAACCTCCCACATCTTGATAAAACAGAAATGCAGCCAGGAAGCGGCCATAGGCTGCGTCTGCTGAACCTCGAAGTCATGTCTGCGCCAATTTGCGATAATCCTCTATGGAAATAGCGGGCCTTTAAGCAGGCGGGTTGTACATGTTCTGAAAGATCACATGAGCATTAAAGATCCATGAAATGGCTTTCTCGAGCTCCGCCTGCCCAACTGGCATCAGCGCGTCTTGCACCAATACATTCCAAATTGAAGAGGAAAATTGATAGATGGTCTGTGCCTACGGTGTAAAAGACGATGAACATCATGCATCTATCTCAGGAACTCCATAAAGATTGTCTTATCCGAGGGATAACGTGGAAGCATAGCTGGATTTCCTGTAAATCCGTATACTCGGATGTAGGTATATGTCGGGAACTGAATAAACCAATCTGCCCAACTATCCATTGCTGCCCTAGCAATTGCCGAAATACGAACGTGCAACTCCCGGTCTAAATTTATCACTGTATAAGTCAGGAAAGCCTCATGAACCCGCTTGAAATGACGTTCAGCCTTAGTGAACTCAAGCTGATCATAATACTGATAGACTTTTTGAACACTGAGAATGCCCACGATGTTTAGTCCTCGGAACTGACCCTGATAAGCGATCAAATACACGAGATATGAACACATGTGAAACTCATGAGCAACTAGGAAACCGGTGATTTGCTTGTGGATAATATCGCTGATGAAGGATGCCCAGTCATAATGTTCCTACCCAGATATGATACGACCAATAATGTAATACATCCAAGGCTGAAAAATATTAGCATGTCGCTGACCTGAGACACGATTCAGGAGTGTAATTAGAATCGCGTACTCATCCTTGTACTCACCACGACCCACATTATTTGGCAATTTGTTCTTTGCTTGCTTTAACCATCTTTCTGCCATCTTTCTAACATTGTCCATATCAACATTGAATACTGCTCTAACTGCTCATAAAACTAACAAAGGCCAGTAAGTCTTTGAAGTAACACAACTTCTTTCCAGTGTCCTCGGCTTGGGGTACAAATAACCGTCCATCGACAGCTTCTCTCTGCGATAATGATTGTAATGTAACCTGAGACATTCTGAACTCAACGCGACGAGAAATGGTGTGAAGCGACCTCAATAACTTGTTTGCGGTGTTAGGTGTCGAGCTTCGATCACTTGGATCTGAGCGCTTTGGCGCTTTGTGTCTGTTCCAACTATCCACAGTCGTGAGTAACGATTTGGTCTATATTGGTAAGGTGTCACGTTGCGAGCTGGCCTAATGGCATGAAGTTGACTATGTTTACGACAAGATTTAGAAGCTAAAGAAATAAGCATAAAGATAAAAATAGCCATTTGAAGAGTTATTTTCGGCGAAAAATCTAAGATATGGGTTTTGTCCAGAAAAAGATTCTAAGACAACCCAGAACGTCAGAAATGCAAAAATCTAACCTCTACTCGATCATGCAAAGACTTTTCAGTTGAGAAAATTAGAAACTCAAGAACGAATGTTTTGAAGTTAAAAATTCCTGAAAAATCAAACGCACAATTTTAATTCGAGGAAGTTACATAGAAATGATCCAGATGTTTAGACTTATCAAATTTGCCAATTTCAGGAACATGCGAATCAAAGTCTGAGAGAAATCTGAGAACCAAGGAGGAAAAAGACATTTTTTGTATGCTCTTCTTCAATGAAAATCGCCCTTGAATTCTTCAAATTGCTGATAAATGTGAACTTTTAACCTGCAAAAGAATAAGTTTGATGAAATCGCCTTTGGAAATAGATGAGAAATCCGCCTTTGCTTTTGAAAATCGCCTTTGCCTTGAAGAATTGCGAATTTCCTTTGAAGATACGCCTTTGTTCTTGATAAAATTCGCCTTTACTTGAAAAATACGAATTTCCTTAAGATATGAATTTCCTCTTTAAGAAATACGAATTTCTCTTTAGCTTGGTGAATAATAAATGAAAGCGCCATGTTTAAATAAGAGAAAATTCGCACCAACTTGTGAACTGCAAGATTTCAAAACCCTGACTGAAATAGAAGATTTTCAATTGGTCGCCCTTCAGTTGCACTGCCACTGACTTGAAGTTTGAAAAATAAAATATTCATTATGCAATTTGCAAAAGGCGCCAATTATAGAAATTTGCCATATGCAAAATAAATATTAAAAATTATTCAACTTCAGTTGACAAACCAGATGAAGCTTTAGGTTTCACAGGTGAACTTCACTCCGATTCCAGAAAATGTCCATCCCATATCATATGGCGTCCATTTTGCTCAAAGATATTGCCTTTTATTAACACCTACTTTGTAGTTGACTACAAAGTTACAAGCCCGACCATCTTGACAACGTTTACGAGTAGCGGGTGATCGCGAGGCGAACTAAAGATATTCATTCTGACTTTGCTAAGCAAAAGAAGAAATATGCCTTTAGGTCAGCCGCTTGCAAATCCATCATTAACACCTTATGAAAATTAGGCGTATGATTAAATTCGTTTCCCTGGTACCTAGAAACCATTTTTTCCTAGCTGCCATCGTGCTTCAAGCGGTGCGGCGAGCAGCGGTGAACTGCGGCGGAAACCAAGTTCCTTGCATGACTGAAGCATTCCCGCATCAACGGTACACGGGCGTAGAATTGCATTAAGGCCTCAAAGTAAAGCGCCTGACCTTTAGATTGCAGCGACATTTGTGAAAGTTGAACTTTCATCCAAGTACCCTACTTTGTCTTCCGATACCGAGAGCTGGAATGACCCGATTCAAACACTATCTGTCTCAACGCGTAGTTGGAAGGACATACGAGAGACGTTTCTAGAGGCGACGAAGCAAGAAAACTGCTTCTAAGACTTCAAATAGAAGGGTGCCTTTCCCAAGATGGAATAAACGACCAGACAGCCATTTTGTGAGTTGTCTTCACTTTTCAGCATTTCGCCAAAGACCTCGCACGTACGAGCGACTGCCAAATCCCGAAGGTTGATGGCTGGGCTCGTTGGATAGATAAAGTTATTACTCTTGAATCCCGTGAAGACTTCGAAAGCGAACAACTTCATCTGACAAGCCTAAAGGCTAGGCGCCTCTGGCCTACATAAATACGATGAAAATTTTATACCAGTCCACCTGTGAAATTACGTGCTTGGTAGAAACTCTGCCACGATCACCCGGAATGTCGGATTGACAGGCAACTTGGTGCAAAGCGAAGCTGGACTAGAGTAGTACTGATGTCAGGAAGACCTTGTCAGCAAACTGGACCATCTTAAGGGTCATTTTGACCAGCGCCCCTGAGCTATAGTTGTGTTGGAAATGCAATGAAGAAGCCTTGAGATATGAAATCTCCATTATAAGCTCATCTTCAGACGTCAGCTGCCAAAGCTCTAGAACTCGAATGATTGCGTTTGATAGCTCGTTGGACGAGCAGACTAGTTGTGAAGAGATTGATTGCATTAGTCATCAGAAAAACCAAAATCCAAACCTCCTTTAAGAAGGGCGCCCTCAAGCTACAGGCGCGCTTTTACTGGAAAAAGACAAGTTTCTGTAATATGGAACTTTGGAAATTTCAACTTCTGTCGCCAGTTGCCGGAGTTATGGGTCTCAGAAAGCTTCGCAGGATAGCTCATTGGATAGGTAGACCAATTCTGAAGAGATTAACTGTATTTATGAGCACTTTCAACAAGATCTTGACCTTCAAAAAGAAGGGCGCCCCTAGGCTACAGTTGCGCTTTCTTGCTTTTCTCTGAGAAATTCTCATAATTTAATCACTAAAAACTCCATCTTGACCACTAAAATGACCATGTGCAACGTGAAATGCTGTCGCGAAATGCTCCTCCATCATGAAATGCTCCGTTCTGAGTCTCTGATTCAGGTTCTGATCAATGAAACTGCCTTTGATTGACAAAATATTGACAAAAACTCCATGCTTGATATTGCCCAAAAATTGTACTTGACATCTTTTTAGCAAGATTTAGACTCTTTTAAACAAAATGCCTTGATGAAGCAAAAATTTTGGTTTTGGGTACAACAGTGTGAAACCCTAATTTTCAAAATTTCCTAATTTTGCAAGTATCCTCCCTGACATAAACCCACAAAAAGCCCATGTTTCGTTTGACCTGAAACAGACTTTTGACAACAATTTTACAAGACCATTTTTACCAAAATGCCTTATTGAAGCAAAAAATAATTTTGGGTACAACAAACTGCTATTTTTGGCAATGCATTCTAGCAGCAGTTTAGCACTCGGTGCCTATTTCTGGCAGGGCAGTTTATGCAAATGCATCTCTGGCTTTCTTGGACCCTATTTTTGAAGTTGGCAACTTAAGTCATATTTTAATATTGTGCTTTTTTGTCCCCAACGGCTAGACTAATGACTTTAAGTTGTTTTAACTTGTGTTATTTCATGAGGTAATCCAACTTGGAAAAATATTTGCTTTTGATAAAGTTAAAATTGCTAAATATTATTTGGGAACCCAAGTCAAGTCAACTTTGCAAATTAAAAGATTATTTTAGTCTCCTCACATGTGTGTCCCTTTTGGAGCGAAAAGGTAATTTGAATTTCTGGGTTGGAAAAAGCTCTATATACAAGGCCTTGCCTCTTCATTTGGTATTCATTATTCATCTCATAACGAAGAGATGCTGGATTTTATCCAGACTTTTGCATCGGGGTTGGAATACCTCCTAGCCTTATTCAGTTTTGGGCTTGCAAGATAGCTCCTAGCTGATTGTTGGTGCTCCTTCATTCAGAGGGTGCAACTAAGCTTCAAAGGTGATGGCTTCATTCAATGTTTTCTGATTTTGGGAGTGGTAGTGAGTTTTCTTTCAGTTTGTTCCTTTTTGGAGTGTGTTTCTTTGGTTTTCATGTTGTTGGTTTAGAGTATGGTTGTAGCATATTTTGACTTACATCTTTCTGAGTGGAGCAATTTTTGTGGGTATTGACTCATTGGATGACTAGCATTTGGGTGCCCCTATGCTCTTTTTTTGGTGATTTTAGGTATATTTGAGTTTTTCTTGAGGTCATCCTTCTTAAGGAGGTTGTACCATTTGTTAATTGTGCCTTGGGATGTGTACAAAAATAATAAGTTTTACTTGGAGCCGGTTTTTCTATTTGCGATTGGACGCTTAGCCTTTAGGCATCATTTGCTTCTAGTTTGGGATCATTCAAAGGTGATTTGACAAAGATATGAGCATTTTGGTGGTTTTCCAGGGTTGTTGATCAAAAAATCAAAATGTTGCAATTTATCAGACCTGGTACTTTCAATGTTTTACCTTATTTTCTTGATGCTCATCTTTGTATTTGATATGGAGATCATTGTCTAACATTTGGGCTTTCAAGTTGCTAGGAATATCTCAATTTCATTGTAAAAGATTTCAATATTGTAATGCTGATTCAGTAGTACTGATCAGCCGTTTTATTTATGCTCTTTAATTTCATTGAGGCTAGTTTGCCACTTTGTTGCTTTCCTTTGTTACCCACTGAAAAGTGGAAGAGGTTGGCTTGCCACCTAAGCATTTTACTTTACAATTACTTTTCTTGTAGCCCGTTGAAAAGTGAAAGAGGTTGGCTTGCCTCCTAAGTATTTACTTTTCTATATTGGTTGGCTTGCCGCCAATATCATTGTACTTCCAGCATTTTCAGTTACTGCAATCAAATCCCCTTACACCGTATGCTCTCACCTTGCCCACTCTGGGATCTAGGTGATCAAAAATTGAAGGGTTACATTCCAGTTTTCTTTTCTTTCTTCATGCTAACATTAATGGGTGAAGTTTTATGTAAAAAATTGGAAAAAAACCTAAGGGGGATATTACATAAATGTGTCTATATGTTTCTTCATTTCAAGTTTCAAGTGTTGGGATGTACTGCAAGTCGAGTTTTCAATGTTCTATCTCAAGACTATGTTGTTTGGGTCTGCATGAGATACTAGTTCTATGTCTGTTTGCTTGTGCCAACATAATATTCCATGAAGTTCTAAAAAAAGGGCATGGAAATGTTGTTGAATATCATTTAATGCTTGTAATGTAATCCACATGGTGTTATTTTATCTCTCCAGTATTGTTTGTGTAATGTCCCCGTCTCAAGCCTGACCTTTTCAGTGACCGTTGGCCTATTCCGGAGACTCGTAGGCTAGTCGGAAGGTAAAATTAGGGTTTCCTATTTTGAAGGATGTTCTGGCTCGGAGTTGATTATTTCAATTGCGGATTCTTTCTGGGTTTTCAGAGAGCTTCGCAATGGTATGTTCTTCTTGGCATTTTGAGCATCTTCAGGAATTTACTATTTTTTGTAAATTCTATTTCTGGCAGTTTTACAGTTGGTGTTGCCAGGGTTGACTTCCTACTTCAGTTGATCAGTTGGCTTGCTCATTTATGGCTTCGGGGCACAATTGGAGAGATAAGCTGAGCTAGTTAATTAAAAAGTCACGTTTTAATG
>VDFB02043256.1:0-19617 GCA_007258455.2 Sequoia sempervirens
TACATTTCATACACCTTGCATCCCATTAATAACATCACATTATACATATCACATCGTACATCACATTTTTCATTTAACATTCTCAATCATTACATTTTGCATTATTATATAAACCTTCCATCACATCAACATTAAATACATTTTCATATCACATTACATTTATCAAATTAGGTTATTTCTATTGCATCCATCATAATGTTCATACATATCATAATGGTATAAAGATCCATAGTCATATATGTATCACATTATCATATAAAATGCATCCATAGACATCATGAAAAGCATAAACATTCATAACACAATCATAAATGCATAATCATAAAGCATATTAAAACCATCATATCATCATATAGAATGCATCAATAAAAAGGGTCCCTAGCCTGAACTGCCCTACTCCCCTATCCCTGGGGCATCCCTGTCCTCCCTACACATGTGGTGACTCTCTAGACTTGTCCTTTGTGGTAGAAGGCTTGTCATATGGAGTGGCCCATATCGCATTTGTAGTCTCACCCTCTGACCCAATCTATGTCCTATTGTGAGTGTTTCCTTGTGAGCTACTATCAATCTTTGAAAAGGTGGGCTCCCTCCTCTTTGGTGGTACCACTCTCTCATATAGATCTCTATAATACTACATGGATCTGCTCACTCTAGCATACTCCTGCATGACATCCACGATAGATCCATTGTATGTAGTTGTAAATTCAATCATCCGCTGATCTATCTGGGTGATCCCGCAATAGTGGTTTACAATTTTTGGCCAAACTAGACACTGATTTATTTTTTAACTAAATCTTGACATTCATGCACCTATAGCAGTTAAACCATGAGGAATTTGAAGATGATGCAAACTAGAGTCTTGTCAAATTTTGTCTTTAGATTGTAAATATATTTTTTCCAAAATTTTTGGAATTAGATTGCACTTATTTTTCCATCTCCCATGATTTTTTTTTCAAAAAACAACATTTTTAAAAAGTGAGGCACACCGTATAATGTATAACTTTTTTTCCTTGAAAGATAAAATTCCAATTCTTTCAAATTTAGATTTATAACTCCGATATCTACTACTTCCACTTGGTTAGATAGTTTTTTATTGAATATTTTTTCTTTAATCAAGTTTCAAAGTCAAATCAATTACAATTCAGACATAACACGACCATATAATGCATAACTTTTATTGTATGTATCAAAATTTTATTTTATTTTTTGTTGGATCAAGGACTCCAATATCTGGTGCACTCATATTTTTAAATTTGTTTTTTGATAATCTTCTATTTTTCCACATGTGCAAAACAAAGAGTTTTGTTTTTGGTGAAAAACCTATATTTAATAAAACTTAAAAATCAAATAGATACTATAATCAAAACATATTAAAATTATATTCATTGGATAGCTCCTTTTGAGGGGAACCTGATACTAGTTGGGTTTATGAGATCTCCTCCATTTTCATTCTCAAATCGAGCTTCAAAGTGAAAAATTCTAGGCAATTTTGGTCCCTCAGGGGATGAGGGTGAAAATAAGTGGGTTCAGTCAAACAAGCGTTTGATCGAATAGGGGTTCGACCGAATTCATTTAACATACAATAAAAAAATAGATTTAAATTGGGTTCTGTTCAACATTCTAAAGATGTTCAGTCGAACCCCTCTATTAAATATTAATTTTTAATATTAATATAAATATAAATTATATTCTTTTTAAATTATGACTTGAGAGAGAGATATGGAGGGAGTGGGAGAGAAAGGGAGAATTAGGGGTAGTAGGTGGGGGCTTAAATTTGATGGCCATATGACCGTATTTAGAGATTTTTCCATAGATACAATCAAAATTTTAAGAAGATTGTATATCGAGGATAAAAGGAGATATTTTGGATGGTACAGTAAAACTTATATAGAATTATAATGAAATATATGTTTGATTTATATATAATTTTACATACACTAAGGTATATCATATTTTTTTAAGGGCACCCTTGAATACATAACCGTCATTGAAAAATTTGTTGACAGGCAACTTAGTCGACCATCAAATTTAATCCCTGGTCTAGGAGGGAGATACTTAAGAGAGAGAGGGGGGAGTGGGAGAGAGATAAAGGGTAGGGGTTCCTAGGGTTTAAGGGTTAACAGTAGAGGAGATTGAGAGGGAGAGTGGGTAGGAGGGAGGGACTTTCAAGACAGAGAGGGGGGGAGTGGGAGAGAGATAGAGGGTAGGGAGTAGAAGGTTTAAGGGCTATAGGGTTAAGGGTAGAGGGGAGAGGGGGAGAGGGAGTAGGAGGGAGAGACTTGAGAGAGAGAGGGGGGAGTGGGAGAGACATAAAGGGTAGGGTTTAAAAGGGTTAAGGGTAGAGGGGAGAGAGGGAGAGGGGGTAGGAGGGAGAGACTTGAGAGAGAGAAGGGGGAGTGGGAGAGAGATAAAAGGGTAGGGGGTGTACACAAAGCTTAGGGTTTTAAGGGTTAGGTAGAGAGAGGGAGAGGGTAGAGGAGGAGCTTGAGAGAGAGAGAGAGGGGGATCAGGCCCGAGAGATAAAAAGGAGGTAGGGTTTAAGGGTGAAGTTTAAGAGGAGGCTCGTGAGGGAGAGTGGAGTAGGAGGGAGATACTTTCAAGAGAAGGAGAGTGGGAGAGATAGAATTGGGAGTAGAAGGGTTCTAGGTTATATGGTTAAGAATTTAAGGGGAGGGGGAGAGGGGGTAGGAGGGAGATACTTGAGAGAGAGAGAGGGGGGAAGTTGGAGAGAGATAAAGGGTAGGGTTTAAGGGTTAAGGGTAGAGGGGAGAGAGGGAGAGGGGGTAGGAGGGAGAGACTTGAGAGAGAGCGGGGGGGACTTAAAGAGAGAGATAAAGAGTAGGGTTTAAGGGTTAAGTGTAGAGGAGCTCGAGAGAGAGAGTGGGTAGGAGGGAGAGACTTTCAAGAGAGAGAGGGGGCAGTGGGAGAGAGATAGAGGATAGGGAGTAGAAGGGTTTAGGGTTATAGGGTTAAGGGTAGAGGGGAGAGGGAGAGAGGGGGTAGGAGGGAGATACTTGAGAGAGAGAGGGGGGAGTGGGATAGAGATAAAGGGTAGGGTTTAAGGGTTAAGGGTAGAGGGGAGAGAGGGAGATGGGGTGATAGGGACAGGGTTGGATTGAGACAATCATTGCCTCAATGCTTCGGGTCTCACCTTGATGAATCCCTTTGGTGTCATTCTCCACCACTCAACCTATAGGTCCTTTATTGTCTAGGCACCTCTGGTTCTTCTTGCCAACCCTTCTATCATTTCTATTTTGCAACTACCAAGCCAAATCTTGGTGCTATGACTCCTTTCTTCCTTAGCCTTTTATGAATTCAAAAGACTAATCTTCCCTCAATACATGAATGGATCTTGCAGGGGTGAGGGAATTTTTTTTAAAAGCTCTAAAACAACCTCCTAGGGTTCCTGAAACTTCACTTAGACTCCATCTTGCCAACGCTTGGATGAAGCATATTCCTTAGGTTTGGAAGGTTGGTAGCCCTTGAGCCAATTAGGCCTCCACCTTTAAGGAAACTGATGATTATTCACAAATTCATAAATAACCACCCAAACTCTATTCAAGACTATTGATTCATTTGATCATCACCTTAATATTTTAACAATCTCAAGCCCTAGCTGTCCGTACAGTGCCTAGTATTGAAAATGGACAACAAACTAGGGTTTCAAAGCTTTAAAAAGTTGTTTTAAGACTGTCAGAAAAATATCCTAGCAAATGGATTGAAAAATCCTCTCCCTAATCAACATTCATAGTCAGGACCCTTTCCTAAATCCTCAAGAAATAATTTTCCAAAAATCTTCTTTCCCCTGCAAATAATCCCTGCTGTCTTGTAGCCTTTCCTAGCCGGGCTTTCACTGTCTCGCCTAGGGTAAGGCTTTTCCCATAGCTCCTGCAACCAAAAACAATATAACACCTACCATATTTACAAGCATGGAGGTAGGGCACATTTCCCAAAAGGCCATACAAATTGTATAGTGGGAAGGTGCTCTAAGCCTCTATCTTTTCAACACCGCTTGATTCAGGCCAGAAAACACAGAATATCAAAATATTTACAAATGCAAGTTAAAAACACACTATAAAATAAAAAAGAAAGGCTTCCCAATATTTTATAACCCTCACACTACATACTACACACAACAAAATAACAGAATCACGCCATTAAAGATTAGTTTCAACACAAAAATACAAGAAAACTATCTTTTTAATGTTGTTTTCTTCAATTTCTGAAAACACAGTCCGTACAAAAAATTTCTAACCCTACACAAAGGTCGAGGCCACCTATAAATATGCCTCCCAAATAGTTAAGCTTCTTGGGTCGAGGCTTAGATGACCTAAAAAATGCACTTTTGTAAAACCCAATGTGTTTTCAAACACTTAGGCAATTTTACAACTTAGCCAAAAATGAAGCGTTAAAACTACTCAACTCTTGTTAACCTCCTTCCAACTAATCAAAACCATCCCTAGATCACCAAAAATGGTCTACATGACCTTATGAGGAAACATAAATAACATGATCGAGATCAACCAAATGCCAAAAGGGCACAACAAAGCAAAAACTCACTTCCAAAAACTCCTGATTACCTAGGTGCTCCTACAACATTCTCCCCCTCTCAGCCCAAAAAACTAAGGAGAGGAAGGAGTGACCAATGTCAGGTCAATGCCAAGTTTCCTGAACTGATCTTTTCTACCCAAGTGGCTTCTGATTCAAGCTTGTTCTCCCACTTGATAAGGTGCTCCATGTACACCTTATGCCTTGTAGCTTTCTGCACTCTTGATTGTAAGACATTCTCTGCCTAAAGCTTGTCTTGTTGAGGAAGGGTGAAATCACTGATGTCTTTGAAAATTTCCTTGTTGTTTTGATCCTCATCATTGACTGATCCTTTGTACTTGGTTAAATCAGCAACATTGAAAATTGGAGAGATGCCCAAATCTTATGGTAATTCCACCTTATATGCATTATTGCCATATTTGGCCAACACCTTGCATGGACCCACTCTTTTCATCTATAACTTGGTTGCCATGCCCTTCTGCAATCTGGATTTGTTGAGGTGGACCATAACATAGTCCTCAACAACAAATTGTACATCCTTCCTTGACAAATCAACATTCTCCTTCAAATTTTGGGTTGTTTTTGTAACTGTCTTCTTGACCTACTCATGAATCTCCTTCATGGTCTGAGTGAAGTCTTCTACATGTCCACTCCTATTCTCCATTGATCCAAGGTCTCTGAGTTCACAAATACCTCTTGGGTGCATCCCATACACAACCTCAAAAAGGACTTTTCCTTGTAGTTCTATTGACACTGTCATTATAGGCATATTCAGCTTGGGAAATCACCATATCCCATGTCTGTCCATATTCTTTTGTCAAACACCTCAGATGATTACCTAGCACTCCATTAACCACCTCTATTTGACCATCGGTCTAAGGATGGTAAGCTGATCCAAAAGATAGATTTGTACCCAATCTGCTCCATAGAGTCTTCCAAAAGTGACTCATGAACTTTACATCTCTATCAGAAACAATGCTTAGAGGCAAGCCATGGATCCTAACAACCTCCTTGAAGAAAATATGAGCTATATAGCTGGCATCATGAGTAGTTTTGCAAGGAATGAAGTGACTCATCTTGCTAAATTTGTCCACTACTACATAAACACTGTCAAAAATAGTCTTGGTCTTAAGAAGACCTACCACAAAATCCATTCTCACACACTCCCATGGTCTATTAGGAATAGGCAGGGGTTGATACAAACCAGCATTGCTAGCTCCTCCCTTAGCTTTCATGCATACAACACACTATTCCACATACTTCCTGACATCTCTTGCTAACTTAGGCCAGTAATAGAACCTTTGAACTAGCTCTAAAGTTTTATTAATACCAAAATTCCCACTAAGACTACCATTATGCTTTTCTTGAATCAAATTTTCCCTCATTGATCCTCTTGGAACACATAACTGGTTACCCTTAAATAACAGTCCATTTTGCAGTGTATACTCAGCATATTGACTATGAAAATGATTCTCAAAATCAGAGCATACCTTGTAGGCTTCTGAGAAGTCTTCATCCTCACCATAGAGGTCTTTGAAACTCTCTAATCCAATGCTCTTCAATTGTATTTCCTGCACTGTCAACATTCTCCTGCTTAATGCATCTGCCACCTTATTCATTTGTCCCTTCTTGTGCTTGATGGTAAAAGTGAAAGCTTGGATGTATTCCATCCATTTCAAATGTCTATTACTCAACTTCTCTTGGGTGTTAATGTAACTGAGTGCCTGGTTATCAGTGAAGACCACAAACTCTTTGGGTAACAAATAATGCCTCCACTTCCTAAGGGACTGAACTAAAGCATATAACTCTAGGTCATAAGTAGAGTACTTTTTCTTAGCTTCATTGAGCTTTTCACTAAAGAAGGCTATAGGCCTACCTTCTTGACTAAGTACTCCTCCTACTACCACTCCACTTGCATCACACTCAACTGTGAATAACTTATCAAAACTAGGCAATAACAAAATAGGTTGAGTTGCCACTTCTTGTTTTAGCTTTTCAAACCCTTTATCATCCTCTTGAGTCCATTTAAACTTTGTTTTTAGACCACCTTTAATAGTATCTAGGACTGGTGCACACATGCCACTAAAATTCCTTATGAATTTTCTATAAAACTGAGCTAAACCATGAAAACTCCTTACCTCTATTGTTGTGGTTGGTGTAGGCCAGTTTAGGATGGCTTCCACCTTGCTTGGATCCATCTTCAATGTTCCTTGGGATACTACAAAGCCTAGATACACAAGTTATTGTTTGAAGAACTCACACTTCTCAAGGTTAATTTCCAACTGTTCCTCTTGCAGCCTTTTAAGTACCATCTCCACATGCTTCAAATGGTCTTCTACTGTCTTATTGAAAATCAGTATGTCATCAAGATAGACTACTACACAGATCCCTATGAAATCCTTAAGCACCTCATTCATTAGTCTCATGAACATGCTAGGGGCATTTGAGAGGCCAAATGGCATCACTTTCCACTCATATAAGCCATCATTTGTCTTAAAAGATGTCTTCCATTCATCACCTTCCTTAATTCTAATCTAATGGTAGCCACTCTTGAGGTCCAACTTAGTGAAATACTGTGCTCCTCCAAGGCAATCCATTAAATCTTCAATTCTAGGTATCGAGAATCTATATCTGATTGTAATCCAATTGATTGCTCTAGAATCAATATAGAGTCTCCACTTACCTCCTTTCTTAGTTGCCAAAACCACCGGGACTGCACATGGGCTTATGCTCTTTTGAATCAGACCTTGATTCAACAATTCTTCAACTTGCCTAGCTACCTCTAGGTTCTGCTCAGGAGTAAGTTTGTATGGTGCTTTGTTAGGAAATGAGGCTCCAGGTATGAATTCAATTTGATGACTTATTGCTCTCTTTGGTGGTAGAGTTGCAGGTGTTCCATCACTGACTATACTCTTGTATCTATCAAGCAATTTTTGGACTGCTTCTGGTGAGACTGTCCTTTCAACCTTTTCTTCCTCTTTTGGCTGCATTAAAACCACATACCCTTCACCTCCTTGATGTAGATTACTGATAAACTCTTTACCACTGCTCAACATGATGTTTGGTACCTTGGACTGTCCCTCATCTTCCTCTATCAATGACTGCAGCTTGAAGGTTCTTCCATCTTTCTTGATTGGGATGGTGTTCTATTTCCCATCATAAACAACACATCTATCATATTTCCATGGTCTTACCAGTAGCAGATGGCATGCATCCATGGGTAATACATCACAAACTAACTTGTCTTTATAGCCTCCAATTGAAAATTCCATTGTTACTTGCTCATTCACCAAAACACTCTGCCCTTTATTCAGCCATGTGACCTTGTAAGGGTTATTGTGAGGTACCTTCTGCAATTTCAGCTTAGTTACTACCTCCTTTGAGATTATATTGTCTATTAAACCTGAATCTACAATGACTTTGCACACTTTTCCAAGTATCTTGCACCTTACTCTAAAAAGAGCTCTTCTTTGC
This sequence comes from Sequoia sempervirens, assembly GCA_007258455.2. Classification (NCBI taxonomy): domain Eukaryota; kingdom Viridiplantae; phylum Streptophyta; class Pinopsida; order Cupressales; family Cupressaceae; genus Sequoia; species Sequoia sempervirens. The sequence goes on from VDFB02043256.1 coordinate 8,023, forward strand.
TTAGGTTCCTCCTTGACTGGCTGCCTTATCAAAACCCTGTTAAACATCAGATTCTCTCCTACCTCAAACTCTATATGATAGATCTTAGATGCTTTAGGACTCGTGGTGTCCTCTTGTGCATAGGACACTCTCTTTTCATTGCTAGAAGAGGATGCTTTCTCCGAGCACCTATAAGCAGGGTGACGTAGCTGGTTACAATGATAACACTTCATGGTTGCAAAGTAAGAATTACTCCTACCTGTTCCTCTTCCTCTATTTGAACCTCCTTGAGGTCCTCTTCCTCTGTTAAATCCTCCTCTTGAAGATGTTTCACCTCCATGCTCGGTGAGCTTAGTTTCTCCTTGATTCCTTTGATCATTACCTCTACCATGATAACCACCACACTGTCCTCTTTGATCTCTGCCTTTGCCTCTACCCTTAGAAGACTGATCTTGCTTCCTTTTGTTCCTTTTTTCAATCTTTATAGCCAACTGATAACATTAGTGGACTGTTTTAGGACTCAAAAGATCCATATCTTCTTGAATGTTCCACTTCAAGCCATTAAGGTACCTAGCCACTTTTAGGCTCTCATCCTCTGTCACATTTGATCTCAAGCAAAGCTTCTGAAACTCTTCAGTATAGGTGTTGAAATCTTGGCCTTTCTGTCTTAGACTTTGCCTCTTCTTGTGCAACTGAATCTCATAATCATCTGGCATGTAGGCTTCCTTCACCTTAGCAACCATTCCTTTCCAAGTTGATATGGGTTGTTTGCCTTCTTTTTCCCTTTCAGTCTGAACAAATTTCCACCATGTCAAGGCTGATCCTCTCAACCTTGATTTAGCAACCTTCACCTTCTATGCTTCAGTTATTCCATCACACTCAAAGTGATTCTCCATGCCTTCTATCCAATCCATGACCAAATCAGGATTCATCTTTCCACTGAACAGTGGTATGCCCTCAAGTCCTTTTCCACTCAAGGCTTTCAATGCCTTCAAGAAAGGCTCCTCCTCCAAAATAGGGTTAGGTTTAGGGACCTTGTCTTCCTCTGCAACCTCTTCTTCCTTTGGTACCGTTCCTTCCAACCTTGCATTGTTCAATGCTTTCTCAAGTTGCTCTATTCTTTCTTTTAAGGACTTGTTGTCCTCTTCATGTTCTTCAACCCTCTTGGATAATTGTGCATTTGTCACCATGGCGGGAGTTTCACTTGACTCAACTTCAGACATATAAGCTGCTTTCCCAAATCTTTTGCTTGCTCTGATACCAATCTAATACGGACAGGGTTGGATTGAGACAATCATTGGCTCAATGCTTCGGGTCTCACCTTGATGAATCCCTTTGGTGTCATTCTCCACCACTCAACCTATAGGTCCTTTATTGTCTAGGCACCCCTGGTTCTTCTTGCCAACCCTTCTATCATTTCTATTTTGCAACTACCAAGCCAAATCTTGGTGCTATGACTCCTTTCTTCCTTAGCCTTTTATGCATCCAAAAGACTAATCTTCCCTCAATACATGAATGTATCTTGCAGGGGTGAGGGAATTTTTTTCCAAAGCTCTAAAACAACCTCCTAAGGTTCCTGAAACTTCACTTAGACTCCATCTTTCCAACGCTTGCATGAAGCCTATTCCTTAGGTTTGGAAGGCTGGTAGCCCTTGAGCCAATTAGGCCTCCACCTTTAAGGAAACTGATGATTATTCACAAATTCCTAAATAACCACCCAAACTCTCTTCAAGACTATTGATTCATTTGATCATCACCTTAATATTTTAACAGTCTCAAGCCCTAGCTATCCGTACAGTGCCTAGTATTGAAAATGGACAACAAACTAGGGTTTCAAAGCTTTAAAAAGTTGTCTTAAGACTGTCAGAAAAATCTCTTAGTAAATGGATTGAAAAAGCCTCTCCCTGATCACCATGCATAGTCAGGACCCTTTCCTAAATCCTCAAGAAATAATTTTCCAAAAAGCTTCTTTCCCCTGCAAATAATCCATGTTGTCCTGTAGCCTTTCCTAGCCGGGCTTTCACTGTCTTGCCTAGGGTAAGGCTTTTCCCATAGCTCCTGCAACCAAAAATAATATAACACCTACTATATTTACAATCATGGAGGTAGGGCATATTTCCCAAAAGGCCGTACAAATTGTACAGTGGGAAGGTGCTCTAAGCCTCCATCTTTTCAACACCGCTTGATTCAAGCCAGAAAACACATAATATCAAAGTATTTACAAATGCAAGTTAAAAAAACACTACAAAATAAAAAATAAATGCTTCCCAAGATTTTATAAGCGTCACACTACATACTACACACAACAAAATAATAGAATCATGCCATTAAAGATCAGTTTCAACACAAAAATACAGGAAAATTATCTTTTCAACGTTGTTTTCTTCAATTTCTGAAAACACAGTCTGTACAAAAACTTTCTAACCCTACACAAAGGTCAAGGCCACCTTTAAATATTCCTCCCAAACAGTTAAGCTTCTTGGCTCGAGGCTTACATGACCTAAAAATGCACTTTTGTAAAACCCAATGTGTTTTCAAACACTTAGGCAATTTTACAACTTAGCCAAAAATGAAGAGTTAAAACTACTTAACTCTTGTTAACCTCCTTCCAAATAATAAAAACCATCCCTAGATCACCACAAATGGTCTACATGACCTTATGAGGAAACATAAATAACATGATCCAGATCAACCAAATGCCAAAAGGGCACAACAAAGCAAAAACTCACTTCCAAAAACTCTTGATTACCTAACTCCTGATTACCTAGGTGCTCCTGCACCATGGGGTAAGAGGGAGAGACTTGCGAGAGAGAGGGGGGAGTGGGAGAGAGATAAAGGGTAGGGGGTGTACAAGGGTTTAGGGTTTAAGGGTTAAGGGAAGAGGAGAGAGAGGGAGAGGGGATAGGAGGGAGAGACTTGAGAAAGAGAGGGTTCAGAGTGGGAGAGAGATAAAGGATAGGGGGTGTACAAGGGTTTAGGGTTTAAGGGTTAAGGGTAGAGAGGAGAGGGGGAGAGGGGGTAGGAGGGAGAGACTTGAGAGAGAGAGGGTGGAGGACAGAGACAGTCCACAAGGGCCTAGGCCTAATGGCCAAGGGAGAGGGGAGAGGAGGGGGCAGGAGGGAGACCTGAGAGACAGGGGAGGAGAGAGATAAAATGGTAGGGGACACAAGGCCTAGGGCCTAAGGGCCATGTAGAGGGAGAAAGGAGAGGGGGCAGGAGGAGAGACCTGAGAGAGAGAGGGAGGAGCCGAGAGAGATAGCTGGGTAGGGCTTATGGCTGCAGAGGAGCCCAAGAGGGAGTGGGCAGGAGGAGAGAACCCCAAGAGAAAGAGGGGCAGTGGGAGAGAGACAGACGGGTAGGGAGCAAAAGGCTTTAAGGCTTCCATGGCCATGGGTCGAGGGAGAGGGAGAGGCAGGGAGAGACTTGAGAGAGAGAGGGGAGGGAGAGGGAGGAAGGGAGAGAGATAAAGGGTAGGGGGTGTACAAGGGTTTAGGGTTTAAGGGTTATGGGTAGAGGAGAGAGAGGAAGAGTGGGTAGGAGTGAGAGACTTTCAAGAGAGAGAGGGGGGGAGTGGGAGAAAGATATAGGGTAGGGGTACAAGGGCGAGTTATGTGGTTAACGGTTTATGTGTTTATTTTATTTGCATTCATTTATGTTTTATTAATGTACAATAATTTTATAATCGTATATAATAATTAATTTTAAAATTTACATAGTTTCCCATGGATCAATTTGATGGAACAAATTATATAAGTTGTATATAAGTGTATATAAGATTCTTGAACGTAAGAATTCCATGAAACAAATATAAGTTGTATATAATTGTAATTTAGGCAAAATGATTTTAAAAAACTTCACTACATTTCAAATAAGGATTGAAAGCATATATATGGGTTTTCATGCAACCAAAAAAGTGGGAGATGATGCTATCAAAGATTCTTGAACTTAATAATTTTCCATGGAACAAATATGTACATATAATTGTAATTTACACAAAATGATTTACAACTATGTACAAGTTACTATAAGTTCTCATTTGAACATGTATAGGGTTACAAGTGAGCTTGAAAACCATGGATATAATCTAAGTCAAAGATTCTAGTTCAGCCCGCTCTTCAATAGCATGTAGAATATTTTGATGATCATCACTATCTAGTCTCCATTTTTTTCGGCCACGTGCATGTGGAACTGCATGAAGATGTAGAGTGGTAGCAATTATTAAGTGACTATATTGATATACCTTGTTATCAGGTTGATAGTCAAGAAAATGAATCCGATGTTGAACAACTTTGACTTGTTTTAGATATGTCCCTTGCACTACAACAAAACCTACATGGTAAACATGAACCTAAGGTAAGACATATGAACGTGTGCAAAATTTTTGTGCTCAAGGTTTATACAATATATATTTAATGTTTATAATGTAATGTGCACATGTGAATACAATGTATATAAGATTTTAAATTTAAACTCACCTGTGGGAAATAACATTCCATCACTTGTTTGAGGTTTTGTTAGCTTATTCCTCTCTTCTGTGCAACGTAATAAATAATAGCTAACACCTTCGATGTTTCTAGGCTCTTCTATGACTACAAAAACATCTCCTATACACCAAATTTACACAATTTTTTTTTTTTTAAATTAGAAATGTCTCTAAAGATCATTAACTAGATATATATAATATTTAGATTATTGAAAACTTACACATGTACCTTTTCTAACCAATCCTAAAATATGGTCATAATCAATTGAAATCAAAGGAATGTCTTCAAATCTTTCTTCCTCGTTTTCATCATATGTTCCTAAAACAACTAGTGGCATCATATCCCATTTACCAACATATCCAAGTTCTTGATTGTTCCATGCATAATCAAAGTTTCCCTCATCATTATCTTCGAAGGCAAAAAACAAGAGTAATCATAGTCTTAATATCCATCCAGTGCTTTTAATTATCCTAACCCTAAACACAATGCAAAGATCTTGTTTTTTCTAATTCTCTTGCATCCATGTATCAATCTTCTATCCACACCTAGATACATATGCAAAACAAAAAAAGCTTATGTGAACAACATGTATATATATATATATTTTAAATTTAAATAAATTCAAATTTTGATTTAATATAATTTATACATACCCAATATCTCCTGCAAAACACTTTGTGTGGAATGTGTCACTTTGTTCTTGAAGATACTGACCACATTTGATGCAAAGTGTTTCTTGCACCATCTGAAAACATCATGTGTGCATTGTCTAGATGATTCGGATAACTCCATTTGATGCTTCTTTAAAGCCCGCTTGAGTAAGCTCCTACTCCATCATGCCTCACCCTTTCCATGCCCACTCTAAAAAAAAACTCCAAACATGTGGTGCATTTTGTAGATTTTATGGTATCTACAGTGCATTAGAATAGCCGTTGAAGATTTGAATTGTGCCACACATCCATCTGACCATACAAAATGATTTTCAAATTTTACACCCCTGCTTCTCAAATTCTCAAAAAATATTGTAAAGTAATGTTGGACAAAAAGTGTGTCATGCTCTTTATCATCACTACTATAAAAGTGGTATTCTTTCTTAATGGTTCATTCTTAATTTGTACTCTCAACACCATCCAATTCTGATTGTGTGTGTCGATAACACACATGAACCATAATAGTGATCTACTTTGAAAAGTAATACTCTGATTGAATCTCCTTTTGATGTACAAAGGAGTAATTTTCTGCAAAGTCAACTACTGATAGAATTGTTCCACATGGAAAAGTATCTCTCAATGTTTGGAATTGTTGTGCTTGCCACTTAGCAAAAAGGAATGATGTTTGTATGGTCGTATCAATATTTGAAAATCTTCCAAAAAATTTCCAATGGGAATCTCCTCTTCTACATAGTTCAACCTTGTGGATTCTTTCCCAAAATTTATTTGCAACTTTACATACTTGTACCTATGTCAGTAAAATATGCGAATAACTAATAAAACACACTTGATCAATGAAACATTACATCAAAGAGAATCCAAATAACAATCTATGACAAATTGAAACAAATAAACTCTCTAAAAATAGTACTTACCTCTTGCAATTTACTATCTTTGGTAGGTCAGTATCCTCAATTCTTGAAAGAAATTTAGCCAAATTTCCACGTCTCACAAATTCCTTTTATCTAGTTTATTTGAGGTCCATTTTTATGATCACATAATATAGACTTCCTGGTGAACAAACTTTCCTCATAGGAGGTGCATTTCCTTTTGAAACCCACATCTTCTTCTCTCATCTTCAAAAAACACCTAATAGTAGAGATCAAATCTCAATATGATAATTACAACAACAAGTTTCAAAAAAAAACTTGTTTATCTTCTACATAATATGGTATTTCAACCTTTAGAAACATTGTTTTCCCAATCTTATATGAGGATATGCATTACAAAAGTTCATATACATCTCAAATTGTGTTATGTCTTAGCCAATTTTTTGATATGATTTTCTTATAAATACTGTAGGGTCCAATCCCCTGCGGTCTCATAACATCTCTAGTATTTGATGATGGACGAGCCTGATCATGCCAAAACCCTCGAGACCAAGTCTTTAAATAACATCTCTTTAACTCATTGTGAATGGGAAGCTCTACATTACACTTCCCAATTTCCTTCTAAACTCATCCAAAAAAGAGATTATTAATGTGGTTCTACTATAACCAATTTCATTTGAAAGTGCATAAATTTTTCTTTTTCTTGCTATATCTTGATGTACAATAGATGTCAAGATCACCCCTCTTGTAGTGGCCTTATCCATCGACGAAAGATCCTTTCCCAATGGAATCTAAACCCCTTTTAACATTTTGAACAATATCCCTTTGCAATCCCATGTGTTTCTTCTTATTTGATACTGAATGTACACCCAACAATTGTAATGACTCTTTGAGCTCATCACAAAGAAGTAAACGTGATATCAATTGGATTTTTTCAAGTGTATCAAGATTATTGAAATGATGATGGATCATTCCATTTATAGATTTAGTCATTGACCTATTTCTCTTATTATAAGACTGGTTGGCATAATATTTCAGTTTCTCCATATCCATCTAAATTTCTATGAGAAATTTGTTTCATCACCTTCTCAGCTAGTTTTATATGATCATCCATACCAGTAGGAGGAAGTGATCTCAATCCCTCTCCAACATGCATTGTTTGAACTTGTGTCTCATCCCTATCTTCAAGGACCATGCGTTCTTGAGTGGATTCATTTGATCCAATGTCTAAATTTGGCTCAACTTGAGCATGAAAACTTCCTACTTGTTGAGCCCTTCCTGCCACATGTGTGTCACAAAATATTTTTAAAACAAAAGTGAGAGATGATACATTAAATATAAGTGAAGTTTATGTATGCAAGCAATCAAACTGATAAAACATGATGCTATAAGTGAGAGAAATTTGTGCTAGTTTTATATGCTCATCCATACCAGTAGAAGGAAGTGATCTTGACCCCTCTCCAACAAGCATTGTTTGAACTTGGGTCTTCTCCCTAACTTCAAGGTCCATGTGTTCTTCAACAAATTCATTTGATCCAATATCTAGATTTGGCTCGACTCTAGCTTGAGGGAACTTTAGAGCATAAAACATAAAAAATAATTTGAGAACATTGAAGTGATGAAAATAAAATATGAAAGACACAAAACACTGTAAATATTGAAACAAAAAGAATAGGCTTAAGGAATTGGAGTCAAGGATCATATAAACATTGCAACTTGCATGACCAAGATGACTTGAGGATATTTAAAAGTATTTATAGTCATTCAAGTGAAATGATGATTAGAAACCTTCAAAGTAAAAGTACTAAACACACACTTGAGAGTGAGAGAGAGAAGAAACAAGCATGTACCTTGTTTCCTTTCTATGGATAATTCCTTCCAAGCTCTTTGTTCATGCCTCTTTGTTCTTCTTTTGACAATTTTCGCTGAGACACATTTTTTCTCTTTCTTTGTTGTCCCATTTTCTTCTTCAACTTAAAGATGACTCAAAACAAGTTCTCTACCAACTGAGTTAAATTATCCTCCAATTTTTTCCTTGATTGATAAAAATGAAAAGTTTTTGAGCTCCAATATTTGCCTCCTTGATAAACAAATGTGTGCAAAACTTTCCTCCAAAAATCCTATACTCCAAGTGAATCAAAATTATTCTAGTGTACATGGAATAACTAGATCCTAGTTTAAATGAATAAAGTAGTAAACAAACAAGTTATTTCATTCTGGAGTTTGTTGTTATTTAATTAATAGGTATGCACAACATATCTAGTAATTTTAAAATTTTGTCAAAGTGTCAAAAATGTATATTAGAGGCATAATTTGAATTGAATCTCTGCCATTGTCAAAAATGTATAATAGAGGTATAATTTGAATTAAATTTTCTTAATTATATTTGAATTGAATTTCAAGTTACTTGTCAAAAACGTATAATAGCTTGATATAATTTGAATTGAATTTTCTTAACTATATTTGAATTGAATTTCAAGTTACTTGTCAAAAAGATTATATCTTGTTCTCAACTCAATGGATCATGTTGCTTAAGTCATTTTTAAAAAAATATTTATTGTGATCAACATGAATGAACTTAATTATAAAGTGGCATTGATTTCCCTAAAATTCTACTAGAGATCAAATATATATTGAATATAGGGAAATGTAAGTTGTACTTGAGATCATAAAATAAGAAAACATGTATGTATATTGAATATTTAAAGTAAATGCATACATATATTATGTGTAAACATGTTTAAACCATAAGCAAACACATGTACATACATGTAAAGGGATTAAATACATATAAACATAACACATATTATAAGCAAAGAGGCAAATGTATGTATATATCATATAAGAAAATATGTGTACATATCATAAAAGCAAAATGCAAATTAAATATCATCAAATGTCAAATACTAAAGATCAACAAATAAGCAAATGTATGTATATCATATAAGAAAATATAAGTTAGAGATCATCAAATATCAAATACTATTAAAGATCATCATATAATCAAATACATGTGGTAAAGATCATAAATCTAGAGTGCATGGCCTAATATGAATGTCTACTCCTAGAGGAATGGCCATCTGAATGAGAATGGTCCTACTCTGATGGATGTGTTGATCCCTGCAAATAAAATTATGTACAAGATGTGTTAAATACATAAATATATTGCATGTACATATACACGTGTGATTATATAAAAATGTAAAACTCACATGTCCACTGATAGCAGATTCATCCATAGAGTCGCATCGATCATGCACACGATCTGGACCAAGGCTAGGAGTGATATGAGGTATGTCCACCTGTAACAATATATATACACATATATATCAAATTACATGAATATCTAGTTAAAATAATAATAATAATAATGAAAAAAGAATTGAAACATGCACATGCACACATGCATGCACATCATCTGATATCGGATGACTCAAGTCCTCTGAAATAGCCGCCTCCACCATATCCACCAAATGATCAAGCGATGAATCAACATCTTCATCCATCTAATCTATCCCATGTCGTTCCATAAATAATGAATGTAGAGGACTATGAAGGTGAGATGGCATCGGTGATGATGAACCAGAACCAATCAACATATCAGTAAAACTCATAGTCTGTGTAGCTGTCGTATGAATTGTAGGTGGATTCTGATGCGCACTAGTGATCGGCTAAGAGTGATGGGATCCTTGAATTGAACGACCTTTGCATCTCAAATTATCTCTAACATGCTCTATACCGATCCCATTGTTTGATGCAATGTGGGCATATGCCTCCAACAAGTCCTCAACCAAACAATGCAGATTCATGTGTGCCATATCTCCTGTAAGTGCATCAAGTTGTGTAGGAGTAGGGATGTCGGCCACTGTAAAAGGATCCATCGTGGTCCACTGTGCTGAAAATGGTGTGGATCAAGAATGTATGGACAACAAATACTGACCTACACGATCATCAAGTATCCTAGTGGTGGCAGTTGTAATGTCACCTACAGTGTTAATTACTTCCTTTCAGGAAGCAACGACAACCTCATCTACTATGGGGGCTAGAGCTGGGGTGAGAGCAAGAGACCTGTCACCAACCAATACCCTAAACACTAGGGGTGGTCTATCTACTCGATGATAGATGGGCCTATCAGCAATCCTACCACGCCTCTGACCAACATATGGTGGAATGTCTAGGTAATTAACTTTGAGGCCCAAATGGACCTCAACATACAACTGCTAAAAAAATAAAATGGAATCTAGTCATTGTTTGGGTATAGACCATGTGTTGCGAGAAATCATGGGTAGATCAATGAGGCCATAACATGATCGACACATCTAGTGACCTGGTATCCCCTAACCTTACGCACATTTTGATAAAATGGAAAAAAAGTGGCTTTTATCATTTCTTTGGTGACACTATCCTGTATTTGTTTAAGGGGAATGTCACCATGTACTTATTCCCACATGTGGGAAAGAATAGCAGTCACTCTATCTAGGGAATATGCACTAGTCCTCTCAAGTTCATCTTTTAGTTTTTTTAGACTATGCAATATTAACATGCATGGTTCACTATATATCCCCAGGTTTGCACCCTGTGCTAATGAATCTCTCAATTTTTTAATCTCATTACTAGTATTTGCAAACAAAGAATCTGGCACAGGTGGAACATCATCTACATTATCCATGTTATATATATATATATATATATATATATACAGTACACCTAAAAGAGAAATGAGACTTTGGTAAATAATATATCTAGATAAACGGAATACAAATCTAAAATATAACTTGTAATAATTCATCTACTCATCAATAATATTTTCATACCATTAACAATTTAAAAATAATTGAAAGACAACTATAATCTATAACATAGCATCCTTAAATGGTTCAAATTTTAAATTAAACGATGAAAGAAAGAATAAGAATACAAAGATTATTATAAAATTATTTGAAAATAATTGGGGATAAAAATATTTAATCTAATAGTTGTTAACATAAATTAACTTCAATTATATAGCCAAGAACATCAAAAAATTATAGATTGGAAACCAAAATAATCAGACATTTATCATATTTTTATATGTATAAAGTTTAGATACCATCAAACTATGTAAACTTATAGATTGCATAAAGCTATAAATTGAATCGTTAAAACTAATTTATTAAGAAGCAAATCTAATAAAGATTGACTTCATTGCATACTTGTTATAAATATCTCACTAATCCAGCCATACATATTATATATGTTAAAAAATATATAATTGTTATGCCCATAATTTTTCACTATATCTTGACGTGGTTCTCCTTCAACTAGATCAATTAAAAATTGTTTGTAATGTTGGAGGAAAATGGATTTAATATCATTAGAGTTGTCATGGAACTACCTCTCTTGATCAATGATAGATATTATCCACTCTTGAGAACGTAAATATGTTCGAGATAACTAAAAAATAATTTGTATCCCTTATATCCTTTCATCCAATGTAGCCTATCTCTTAATTGAGATCCTCTACCACAATTAAGCTCAAATCTTCTAAGTTTTATTTCAACGAAAGCAACCAAGTTCATTGTAGAAAAGTTATTAGTAAGTGCTAAAGCCAAA